>JASCZI010151338.1:41893-57091 GCA_036250425.1 Stylosanthes scabra
ACAGATTCCATGTTCTATTGGAAATACACTCTTTGAGAAAACACTGTGTGATCTTGGATCAAGCATCAACTTAATGCCCTTGTCAGTGATGAAGAAACTCAAAATTGAAGAGGTAAAATCAACAAAGATAATTCTACAAATGGCTGACAAATCAACAAGACATGCACATGGAATAGTAGAAAATGTCTTGGTGAAAGTGGGTAAATTCTTTCTCCCTACAGATTTTGTGATACTTGACATGGAGGAAGATGAAAGCACCCCTCTTATTCTAGGAAGACCATTCCTAGCCACTGGCAGAGCAATGATAGATGTGGAAAAGGGTGAATTGATGTTGAGAGTGCATGATGAGCACATAATTTTTCACATTTTCAAAGGTATCAAAACTTCAAGTAAGGAAGCTCATTGTCTGAGAATTGAGTCAAGTGAAGAACAAGAACCATCATCCAAGACAAAGGAAGCTCATAGAAAGAAGAAACCAAAAGAAACTCATAAGAAAAAGTCCAAAGGTTGGAAAGGAAATTGGATCACTATGGAAAACTTCTTACCTGACCTGAAATTGTTGAAATTTCATCCCTTATCATGGACTTTAAATCAAAACAGGAGGAAGAAATTCATATCAAAGGATGCAAGTTTGAAGCATCCAGATCCATCTTGAAGAGAAGCAATGTCAAGCTAATGACAATAAAAGAGCGCTTAATGGGAGGCAACCCATCATTCAAAGCCCCCAAAAGATTTGTTTTTAATTAGTAGTTTTAGCAATGATAATCAAATCCATTCTAATCTCATCTCAAATATTTTTCAGATCTCACACAAAACAGAGGAACATTCAAGGAACAAAGAAGAGAACATCAAGAGAAGGAGGAATGCAAAGCAAAAGAGAGATCACAAACATGGCTTAATGAGTTTTTCAAAACCCTAATTATCTTCATCACATTTTCATGCACATGCACGTAGAAGTTTTAGGAAATTCCATGCATGCATTAGGCAAAGTCATGGGCGTTTTTAACGCCAGGGGAGGCGTTTTTAACGCCCAAGGCTCCCAAAGTGGGGCGTTTTTAACGCCCATGGGGCGTTTTTAACGCTAAGCCTTCCCCTCCTTGTACATTACGTTAAGGCCGACGTGTAAAAAACATCTTTGAGATGTTTTACACGTCTGGTTCTTTACTCCAGGGGGAGCTCTCTTTTGAGAGCTCAAAACCCCTTTGAACCATGCATAAACCATGCATAATCCATGCATTTAGGTCTAGGTTAATTGTAAATCATGAATTAACATTAAAACTCATCTTCATCATTCATTAATCATTCATTCTTTCACTAATTCATCATCTTATGTTAAGTATATTTTAGATTCTAAGTTTGGTGTTCCGCCATTCAATTCATCAATAATGCATCCTCTGTTCATTAGCATGCCTAAGATTTTAAGTTTGGTGTTCCACCATTCATTCATTCATTATCCATCTCATCCATGTCTGAGCATTATATCATATTCTCTCCTCTATTCTTGTTTTGTTTGCTTAGGGACAAGCAAACTTCTTAAGTTTGGTGTTGGAGCGTTCAATCTCATTCCACTTTCTTCCTCTTCAAGCAAGCTTGGAAAATAGAGAAACTAAGGTTGTATTTCTCCTTTTACAACCCTTAAGCTCAATTGATATCTCTGTTTCTCTTTTGTTCTGTCATTAAATTAATTGAGATATATATGCATGCTAACAACATTGTTCTCGGAAACTTGGAAGGACTCACTATGCAAGTATGGGATTAATTTAAATAAACAAGTTTGGGATTGTCTTTTCTTTCTCTTTTCTTTTAAAAGAGAGGTGAGCCTAAGAGAAGAGAAGGTGTTTTCCTTTTATTTCAAGAGCTTGGCTTAAAAAATTCAAAAGTGGGAATCTGTGATCAAATAGTGAAATGTCTATGAGTGGAAAAGCTAGAGAAGTATTATGGAGCTCTAAAAAAAGCATCAAGGCAATAAGATTACAAAAGTAATAAAAAATGCAAAGAAAAATCACAAGGCTCTGAGCATCAATGACAAAAAGGGGTGGAACGAAAATATAAAATCCATAAAGAAAAACCCTAGTCAATGCTTGAGCTGTAATGTTTTGGGGAGACGCTAGAGTGAGTAAATCTGAGGGGTGTCTCATCACCTGATAACTTGAACCAACTGGGTCGGGATTATCAATTGAAAACTTAACCTAATAAATAGCTACCTCAATAACAAAGCAGTTAGAGTCAAATGCCCCAAAGGGAAAGAAAAGCATATCTGGAAAATAAAAAGCAAAATAAAGAGCTCTATAATATCATCTAAGCTTGATCTCAAAAGATGAAAGAGCCTTGAAGATTACAGAAAAGAAATTCAAAGAAAGGCCAAGTTTTCGAATTTAAGGAAACATACTCTCTAATCAAAATCTTTCCCAAATTCTTTTTGAACTTAACAGAGTAATTCCATACTTGTTTGAGGACAAACAAAGATCTAAGTTTGGTGTTGTGATGCGTGAGCATCATTAGTGATTTTAATGATTTATTTCTTGCAAATTAAGTAACAATTAGTTTAATACTCAATCAAATTCATCACTTTTCATCATCATAGCTTTGAGTATTTTGAATTCAATGATAATTGCAGTAATTGAAGAAGATTAACAGAGATTTGGAAGAAAAAGAATTGAAGAAAAATTGATCAAAAACAAGCCAAAACAATTAGAAGAAGTCAAAGATTAATTGAAGAATTTTAAGGAATTTTGATGAATTTTTGGAATCACTTCCAGGAGGGTACCCTAAGTGGGGCATGTAAAACATCTATGATAGATGTTTTACACGCCCAACACTTCAACAAAAATGGAAGAACCAAGCCAAAGAGTGGGGCGTTAAAAATGCCCACCAGGCGTTTAAAACGCTACATACACGTTAAAAATGCCCCAAGCTTCATGGAAGGATAAAGCTTGGGCGTGTAAAACATCGCCCCAAAATTTTGGGCTACTGGAAGTGCACTTGTAATTGATTTAATTGGTGGGAAATTAGGAAATGTAATTGGCTAATTTAGGAGCTTAATTCAAGGGATTAAATTGTAATTTGATTAGTAAGATCTCCTAGAGATAAGATAGAAATTAGATTAGTTGATTTAATTTAATTTGGATTTGATTTGATTTAATTTTGATTTTAGATAAGTTAATTAGTATAAAGAGGTTTCTAAACCATTAGGGTTGGTCACCTTAGCACAGCCGTAGATCTTAGTTTATTTTCACAGAATTATGTCTAGCTAAACTCCATTGTTGAGGATGAGGAGCTCTGTTCATCCCGGCATAGCTTACTAATTCAAGTTTTCGGTTTTCTTCAATTTCAAGTTATTGATTTTAATTCAAGGATTAAGCTTCTCTATTCTTCATTAAGGAGTTGAATCACTGAGAGGTATTCTTCTTCTATGTGTTTTGATTAATTAGGTTTGAGAGAATTTTAATTGTTCATAATAAAGGTTGGGACTTAATTCTCATTACTTATCAATCGAACTAGAAATAGGGATTTGATAACTAGTGAAACCTTCTCTCTGTTAGATTCTTCAATAGGTTTAGAAATAGGTTGAGTACGTGACATATAACTTGATCTAAAATCACTATTGAATTCTAATAAGAAATTGAATCTGTTTTGTACTTCACCTCTTTTCTTAATTGATTAAATCAAGAGATTGATAATTAGTTAGGTTTAGAGAAACTAAATTACTAAGAAATTAGGGTTTAGTTAATTAGGATTCGTTGGGAATTTAATCATACTTTTTAGAGAAGAAATTGAAACAAAGAATTAGTAGCTTAGGGTAAAACATCTCCAAATCCTTAACACTTCCATTCACTGTTTTCTCACATTCAAGTTTTGCGTTACACGTTGCTTTCTTGTTCACTCACTGTTAAGTTTTCATTACATTACAAACCCTCTCTGTTTTGTGATTTTTGTCTAGTAAATAAGGTTGATTAAATTGTATTGCTTGTTGCGTCAATCCTCGTGGGAACGATATCCACTCACCATGGTATTACTTGTACGATTCGGTATACTTGCCGAGTTTAGGATTGCAAAATCCGTGTCAGTGCCGGCAGCTTGAAGATGATAATGTGGTAGCCGCCACACAAGATTTCTTTGAACCCACTGCGAACCCTCCATACAACAGGCAATACCGTAGCCAAGGCTGGCGAGATAACCAACCCGTTCGTAGTAATCCGCCCCAACAGCAGCAAGGCCAACATCGGCAACCCTACACTTACAATCAACCTCAGAACTACCCGAATACCCGATATCAACCACCACATAATCGTCAGCAGCATCCTCTTAGCATTGATGAAGCTATCCGCATCTACCATAAGGAGAATCAGGAAATTAAGGAAATACAGAAAATGAAGATTGGTTGTATAAATTGCTGGTTGAATTGTATGAAGCTCAAGAGTGAGAAAAAGAAGATGACAATAGTAAAACAGAAGAAGAGACCGACATGGAAAACGAAATAAAAAATATTGAGGTCGATGATCAGCATGATAAAGAAAAAACCTTCTTCATAGCTACCTGTAAAACCCCGTCTTATCGCAACGCTTTTCTTAAGCGACGGTTTTGCCCAAAACGAATATAACGAAACGTGATTGAACTTGCTTGCTTGAAATTATGTTATATGAGGATAAATAGTGACTTGGACGATGATGATGATGATTATAAGACTATGGTACGAGAATAGCGCTATGCTTTTTGCCTTACGGCACGCTTTTAACGGTTTTGCAAAAACGTGCGTAATTTCGGAAACGAAAATTTTCCGAAATTCGTATATGAGCATGGAAGCCCTAGCCGAGTTGCTTCAGCCCCAAAAATGTCCAAAAATAAAATAGTTACTCATGGTAATTAGGTTTACTTGTTAATTACTCATAAAAAGTTACCATGATTAAAATAATATTACTTTTCCTTACACACCTTTTTAATCCTATTGGTTGCATGGCCTCAAGCAATGCAAAACTAATGAGCTCCACTCCTTTTCCTTGCTATTCGAAACCTACTCCCTCCCCTAGCCCTAATTCATTTTTGATTAACCATTTAACTTAGTTACTAATTCATTTACCTTCAACCAAACAAATCACAACTCCAAACAACTCACATTTGCTCTCAACTCTCCTTCACTCATCCGAAACTACTCTCTATCTTTCTTGAACTTATTTCCAGAATTTTAACTCATACAAACACCTTTCTAACACTCTCTCTCATCCCTTTTAAGATCAAACACTCATATTTCATAAGAACAACTCAAGAACACCTTGAGTGTTCTTCATCAAACTCGAAGAACATCATCACTCCATCACCGAACCACCATCATTTTCATCACTCTCATCTTCATCTCAAGCCTCTCATCAACATCTTCTCATCTTCTTCTTCATCTTCTTCCTCATACTTGAAGGTAACCACAAACCCTAGTTCATCCAAGATACTCATAAGATGAACTAAGATCCTCTTGTATATTTTATTATGACTACGTCATTCCTCATCATCTTGGCCGAACCACATCCCTTGTTGTCCTCAAGGTTTCTCATTTTTACCAAAGGTAATGAAGCTCACCCTCATCCTTTCTTAACCGATGCTATAGTAGGTTCCATGGCTCATGTTTTCTTGTTTTCAAAAATAAAAATGATAGCTTTTGGACGTCCAAGTACACGGTTGGAGCAAGCCTGAGAAAAGGCTAGAGAAAGTTTGTGAAAGTTGATCTCTTGATAAGTGTCTTGGTGATTTGGAAGCAAGCTTCACCCTAAGGTAAGGGGTTAGGCTTAGATTAGATAAATATGTGCTACTTGTGCTATTTGAATGCTTGCTTGCTTGCTTGCTTGCTTGAATGCTTATGCTATGATATTGCCTATTGCTTGCTTGAATATTGCATGAAAAACCTTTCTATGAAAGATGGCCTTTGGCCAAATTGCTATTGCTCATGAGATGAGTATTTGATGATCAAAAATGATATGTGATGATGTGTGCTTAATGGCCGAGAGGTTATCACCTTTGGGACAAAGATTTTCATAAAACTTAAGCTACTAAATCGGTTATAAGAAGTAAAGATAATAAAAATGGTGTTTTGTGAAAAGAGGGGCAAAATGGTAATAAAAGTGTTTTAATGTGATTTCCAGAATTGAGACTTAAAGTTTAATGTGGAAAATAAGTGTTTTTGGTATAAAACTTAAAAGATTAAGACTAGGTGGTAAATTAGTAAAACTAGTAAGTAAAGACTAGGTAAAAAGGGGTAAAAGCGTCTTTAATAAAAACTGTTTTCAAAAATGTTTTAAATGGGGTTTAATATGTGTCTAATGAATCTATATATGAAATTTTACCTTAGAATAATAAAGTTACCTTAGGTAAATAAATTAATTACTTAAAATAGCTAAATCCGAACCGGGTATGGGTTTAAAAAGGGCAGTTTCGTCTTTTTAAATGTGTTTTTTCTCAAAAATGTTTTTATCACATAAAGTTGAGGATGTTAGGCGAATAATGAAATTGGTTTGGGTTCAAAATGATTTAAAATGAGTAAGTTATAAAATTATTAGTGAAATAGGTGAATTCGGTAAATGAGGATTTGAGCTAAGGGTAAAATGGTCCTAAAACTTGAGTTGTAATCAAAACTGTTTTAATGCTGAATAAAGATGTATTTTAGAATGATAATTGCGCTGGTTTGAGTCAAAAAGAATAAAAGATGATAAAGATAATGAATTTATACTAAGCTAAGTTAAAACCGAAAGGTTAAGAAAACTCCTAAATTAGAAGATGATAGTATATTCATAATAAATCTTTAACAAGTGAAAAGATAGAGAATAATGATATGCTATAAGGGCTGAATATTAATAAATGTTAAAAGACACCAAGAGAATATAAAATGGTGAGACGGTTAGTAAACCGGTTAAACCGATAAGCCGAAAGAGTGAAAGGAAGCTAAACCGGAGGCTAAGACTATCATGACGATATAAGCTCCGAGTATTGAGATTGTGAGAAAGTGATAATGCGTATAACTAATATAATAACCGAGTCCCAAGGTGTGGCCAAATAACCTTAGTTGTAACGGTTGAGATCGATTCGGTTTGATCGGCGATGGTATGGGACACGACGATCGAACCGGGTTTTTCTTTTGGGGAATGGTTCATGGTTCTGAATCGGTTGACCCCTTGAGAAGGATTGGTGAGGCAACCGACCAAGCATCGGTTCTATCGGGCTTGGGTCACTGTCAAACCGGTTGGTTCAGCTAAGTCATGTAGACCGAAGGCTAATCCGACTACAAAGATGCTACTCCGGCTAACGGTTCAGAGAAACGAACCGGTGAGATGCTAAGAGCTATGAGACGATGGGATGGCTATGTGCCAAAGCTAAAGAAAGGCTAAAGCTAAGAAAAGGCTAAGAGTTAAGGCTGAGAAGAGCCGAGTACAAGGGTTGGGTGTTATCCCGCTTGTCTGAGAATGAAAGCTGAAGGGCTAGCTACCTAAAAGGCTATAATGATCATCCTGCTCCCCTGTCGATGCGGTTTCTTGCTTTATAGAGCTTGCTGGTGACGGGATCCTCACCATGATTATTGAGAGCACCAAGGGTACCTTTGTGCCACCAGTTCTAGCTGAAGGAACTTGGGTGTGCCGCCGGTTCTAGCTGAAGGAACTCGGTTGTGTTACATGTTCTACCTGAAGGAACATGGCCGCTTTGGGTAGCTGAAGCCCACGACATTCGACAGTGGTGAACCATACTTGGGCTTGATCCTAAGTAATCGTCGGGTGCAGGAAGTAAACTGACGCATGAGCTCATGGCTTGCATTTAGGAACAGGCATGCATCATATTGTGTGCTGCATTTGTGTGTGATTGCATTATTGGTTGTGTGTGCTTTACTTTCTGCTTTGACTACTTGACTACTTGCTACTTGCTACCTACGTGACGTCAGCCCCTAGGATAGATTAGTTGCCCTCGTGATACCCCAAGCTGGGAACCTTAGGTTCTCACTCCCTTCTTCTTACACTACGCAGGATCTCTTCTCTCCTCTACCTTTCTTCACGATGAGGCTGATTGCACCCTTTTCTCCACGACCAGCTGCATCCCCCAGTTCATCGACCTCTTTGGGATCTGTTGGCAGTGTTCATCGGGAACGCTCACGTTCACCTTGTACGCCTCTGCCACCGATGGCTCCGGCTCCGGTTCCGGGCCCGGTGTATCCTGTGCCACGTACCCCCATGTGCGATGCCTGACGCTATCGTAGTCTGTTTCCTCATCGTAGAGTGGCACCACCTACACCTCCTCCTCCTTCACCTCCGCCAAGTGACGAAGAACCATCTGCCGAGACGTACGATCCGGCAGCGGAGTTAGTGGGAGATCCTGATGAGCCTTGTGTTGCCGAGCGAGTGCTTTACGGAGCCCCCGAGGCTTATTATTCATACACTTCATATGGATCGGAGCGCAAGAGCTCGAGTACAGAAACAACACCCTCTAGTCACCATTCTTCCGGTAGTTCCTCCGATAGCGTGTCTCTGGATTATGGATCTGCCTCTAGCGGATCAGCTAGCGACGGAGCATCAGATGATGATCTGGTGAACCGTTACTTCGCCGGGACATTCCCTCCACCTTAGGATGGCAGGTGCTATAGGGTGGTAGTCTTAGTGCCTCACGAACTGTTAGCACAGTACGAGGACTAGGCTAGTTAGCCAGGATGGACTTAGCTAGGTGACCTTTGCTGGGGTAGAGTGGTACCTTTTCTTTGAGTCTATGAACCCAATTAAGGAATTTTAATTATATATTTACTTACTTGTTTCTTTATATATATATGGTATTTAAATGTTTAACTTGCTTGTGAATTCGAAGGATACATCGCTACTACCGTTACGTTACAACACGACAGGCTTGTAAGTTTTGGAATTTTAGAGTTAGGATTTTAGTGACATTTAGGCCGTAGGTGTGATCATGATATACCGAAAGTCGGGGTGTTACACTACCCTCTTTAACAACAAAAGGGTTAAGGAAGAGATCCCTGCCAAGTGCGAAGATCCTGGCCCATGCCTGGTAACCTGTAAGATTAAGCATGCAGTAATGCGTGAGTGCTTGTGTGATCTTCGAGCCTGTAGTAGTGTGGTGCCGTACGAGCTCTACAAGTTTTTGGGGCTGGGACCACTCAAGAAAACTGAAGAGATCTTTACCAATGCAGACGCCAGTGTCGTATCCGTAGTAGGAATCGCAGAAGATGTGATGGTCAGGATAGGGGGATTGACAATCCCTGCGGACTTCCATGTAATCAAACCAGGAAAGAAAGACAATGGGGGTACACCGTAAGTGCTCCTGGGAAGACCATTCCTGAAATCAGGAGAATTCAAGCGGAACTATCATGATGAAATTTTCACGTTCGAGGTGGGAAACACAATAGAAATCTTTCACTTCACCGATTCCTTAGAACCTAAAAAGAAAAGGCTTCATCAGCTGCGGAATGATATGAAGAATAAGAAGAAAAAGAGGGAGGCGAAAAAGAGAAAAAAACGCGAAAAAGAAGAAGCTGATAAGAATGGTTGGCTGCTTAAAACCAAAGCAACCAAGGGAAGAAATGAAAAGAAAAAGAAGGCGCTGTCAACCCTAGAAAGGAGGAAGGGAATAAAGAGAGCAGAAGGGTCACACCTTAGAAAGAAGAAGTTAGATGGAGGAGAGAAAAAGAAGAGTCGAAAGAAGAAGAAGAGGAAGGATAAAGCTGAGGCAGAAAATGAAATGGCACACATCAAATGCTCAAGCCTCAATAAGTTGTTCGGAAAGCTCAGAGGACTAAAGAGACTATTTCGCCAAAAGAAAAGAGCTGACGCCCATTTGGTGAAGAACAACTCTAGGTGGAAATGATGCCAGCTAATGCCGACACGTCCAACTTAAGGATGTTAAACAAAAGTGCTAGGTGGGAGACAACGCACCATGGTAACATCTTTCTAACCTTAATCTTTGTCGAAATTATTGCACTTTTGCTTGATTAATTGTGATAACTGTTAAGGCGTAATTAGACTGGTTTAAAGTTTGTACATACTTTACTGTTAAAAAAAAGGGGGGGTGTGATGCGTACGCACAACCACACCCCCGTGCGCACGCACATAACCTCTCGGAAGGAATTCACAAAGACACACTGGTGCGTACGCATTCACTCTATGCGTAGGCATCCGGATGCTGACAGCGAAAAAGAGAGGGGTCCCTAAAAGGACCCCATTTGCACTCACTTTCACACACTCGCTCTCACAACTTTCCTTTTCTCTCTTCACTCTCCCATTTCAAGTAAGATCTTTTCTCTTCTTTCTTCATTAAATGCTTCATCTTTCATGCTTCCAATCATTGCTTTCTTCTAATTATTCTCCATATTGATGATGAAACTTGATGAACTTTGTCTAGTAGTAGTAGTTAGTAGCTATTAATTTCAATTAATTAGTGTTAGTGCTTAGTAGATATTAGAAATAGTTAGTTGTAAATAAATGTGTAGCTTATGATTAGGTAAGAATAGGTTAGTGACAAAAATGATCCCTTGTCTGCTGATATGCTTATTTCCATGTTGTTAGAAATTAATAAATGCTAGGAACACCATATGCTCTAATTTTGTATGATGAAATGCATGGTAGCTAACATGTGTTTTTGCATAAAGATACATTCTTTGGATGTAAATAGCATCTTTTATAGGTTTTAGACAATGATTTTAAATTTAATGGATAATATGCAATTCGAATTTGATGGTTACCACATGGATGCATACATGAACATCTTATTAAAATTGCATATCAAAGAAAAAAAATCTATAAAAGGACCTTATTTTCTTGGAATGTCTGGTATGAACACTCATTGTAGATGGTACGCACAAGGTCTGACTCTCTGGCCAAGGGGAAGGCTAAGCTATATCGACCTCTGACACAAGCCTCACCTAGACTCTCGGCTTTATGGTCGAACGACGCCGTGCAGATACCAACTCAGACACCAGATGTTCCAGTTAAAGAAGCGATCACGTCGACTCTCCCGCCAAAGAAACGACAAAGCTTTAGGATGGCAGGAGAAAGCTCCTCCAGAAGGGACACTAAGACTACATGTAGGCGGTCCCGTAGACTCACCGCACTGTACAATGTCACTAAACCATTGTCGGAAGAAAAAGTGAAAAACCAATGCACAACCCTACTTGATCTTTTGATTAATCCAAGATTTAGTAGGGGGTTTTTACCTTTTGGAGAGAAGAAAAAAAAGGGAGCAAGAAGAATTATATTTTGTGAAGGATAAAAAGAAGGGAAAACTCCAAAAGAAAATCAAAGGTATTTGGAGGGCACATGCATGCACTGAAACACTGAAAAGAAGGGGCACTCGCACAAAAATAAAAAGGAATGGCAAAGGAATACAAAATTCAAAAGAAGAAAAGTTCCGAAAAAGAACCCTTATCATTCCCGAGCAGCAAAGCTGCAGAAAATAAAATAAATGCGAGTGCCATGCAACAAAAGGGGACATGGGAATAGAGTGAAAAACATTAGGGTAGGTGTCTTGGATTAATCAGAACGTTCAAGCTTTTAGCGCACCTTTCCCAAAAATTAATACTTCCGAACATTCACCCTAGCCCCGTTACAAGCCCAGAAAGACCTTTCTGATGATTACACAAGTATACACAGCAGCATGGATTGACGAGATGAAAAGCAAGTCAAGAAAAGCAGGAGTTGGATGGGAACCGAGAACCTTTTTAACCCGATACACCGAGTGATTAGCGTAAACACGACCAGATAAGGTTCTTATTCCTTGATTCTATGATTGGTGAACCTTTATGCTGTGTGAAATCAATTATATCTTTCTGTGAGCTTAAACCGTTCGGTTGGGTTAGCACTTACTGCAGTGCTCTTTCCCCGTTCTTCGCATAGTTTTTGATTTCCTTCTATGTACGCATACCTATTCCTTCATAGCATTGGTGTTTACTCCTCTATATTTGATTTAATTGGGCATGAGGACATGCCAAGGTTTAAGTGTGGGGAGGTGATAAAACTCGTTCCGATGGGTAATTTCATAGCATTAATTGACTAATTATCACCCTTTCACTACTTAAATACTAGCAAAATAGGATCAATTGCACTTAATAGTTCCTTAGGGCTATAATTGTAATTATCCGCTATTTCGGCCAATATTTACTATGTTTTAAACTGTTTCACATTCCACACGATGCCTTGATGTGTGTGCTTATGTGTTTCAGGATTTAACAGGCAAATTTCGGAGCGGAAGTGGCCGGAAAAAGCGAAAGGAACGAAAAGATCGCATCAAAACCTAGAAGGCCATTGCTGGACCAGATGCGTACGCAACAAAGAAGCCATGCGTACGCATCTAGACGTGGGAGGCAAGCCCAAAAGGCAGATCCGACACAGATGCGTACGCATAGAAAGCTTGCATGCGTACGCATCAGTAGGTTTCAGCATCTATAAATAGAGGAGCCTTCCACCATTTCAAGGGAGCCAACTTTCACATTTAGCTTAGTTTTTCGGGTTCCAATTTTAGGTTTTATTGTCCATTCACTAGCCAAACTTTTTATTTTTGTTCTATTGTGTGTTTATTTTACTGTTACTCTGCTGAATTTCAATTTCAATCAATTTACTTTTACTATTATTCTGCCGATTTCAAAACTACGATATTTACATTTTACTGCTGTTATTCTATCCGTTTACTTTTCTGCAAACTGCAAATTTACATACTGTTATGCTGCCCATTTATTTTCCCGCTTTTATGATTTTCGTAATTAGCGAGTAGAGTCCCATAGTGTCTCGGTCGTGGGGTGAAATGTGCAAATGACCTTAGTTGCGAGTCCCCCATAGGATCGAATGTGGAGGAATGGGGTTAAGTCCGTTATTGCTATTCGTACGCCCCTACTAGCAAGGGTGAGGTCCCTGCGACACGGATTCACCACGGTGATAACGGGTATAAGAGCATGGACCTGGTGACAGCAGGTTCCAAGAGTTCGTTCAGCCTCAGTTGTTGGATCGCAGACTCCACCACCATTCAATGAGAGCATGGGCCTGGGGACAGCAGGTTCCAAGAGTTCATTCAATGACTAAACAGTTGGATCGCTGACTCCATCGTTGTACCTGCACCGCTCGCGAGTTTACTCTAGTAACGCGGATTTACTCGAGTCCATCATGGGATCAGTACCTCACAGTTGGTATGCCAATGATACGCAGAGGATTAACTTCTCCACTCTACCCTAGGTGGTGTGTTCCTCCTAGGTGACAGCTCATCCAACCTGGGACATAGCAGCGATCATAGGGATGCATAGTATTTCAACCCACGGCCGGGGCACTTCTTTATCATTACTGCTTTTACCTGTTTTTATCTGCTTTCAAACCAACTCAATTGCAACCAAACCCCGATAAAAAATAAACATCATGTTTTCGCTTCCTAGGGAGAACGACCCGAGTCTCGTACTCGGTATTTCAAACTTGGTTGCACCCTGTGACACCTTCTTTTTCTAAACGCCCGACACCGCCTATGAGGGATAATGCTTTCAAATACAACTACAAAAGTCGCCGCCCCGAGCGGGCGTGTCAGCTTGATAATCTCAACAAGTCTCAAATTCTTTTCGATCCATTTAGTTCAACCCTTGCCTTCACAATCCTATTCTCATTGCCCTTAACTTTAAACAGATCCACCTCCATTACATCTCCAACTTGTCTTGCCAATTTACATCCAACTTCTAGGGTTTTAAATTGCTTAGGCAAACCCCAGAATTGAACCCAAAGAGAGAAATATCTTAGAATCCGATCATCATTACTAACTCCTTCTCTCCATCTTCCTAAATGCAGGATGAAGCCCTTGAAAAGCCATGGTGAACCCTTGACAATGCGATTAATGTAACACCCCACTCGTTACTAACAGTAGTTTTACTGTTATTAACAATACTTTTCTATTTATTTAGTATTTTCTTCGTAATTGTTTGTAGATTGGCCAGCAGAATTTTCTATGGTCCGAATTCGCGAAATCCGTGTATTTGACTTCTTGTGACGAGGCGGAGCTAAAAATAAAAAAAAATAAAAAAAAAACGTTGACCGCCGTGGACCAACTTTGACCAGCTTTGACCATCGTTGACCGGTGGCTGACCGGCGTTGATTGGTCAAGACCCATTGACCGGTTGACCGAGTGAATCATGGGTTGGTGTTATTGAACCGAATCATCCAAGTGAACCGGAGTTGAACTGGGGTTAAGTCGCGAAGCGTCGAAAACAGCCGATTCGGCGCAACTTCGCCTCGGCAACCTCAAGGCCGGCCCGAACCTTGAAGCCGGATCATGTACTGATGTGTTTGATGTTAGAATAGTATCCTTACAGAAGAACAAAACTCTATTAAAAACGGATGACAGAAAGTCACCCGGGTTAGGGATTCGCTCCGTTTCGAATCCTGGGCCGCTCTGCGGAGCCGGGCCAGCTTCTTTGGGAATCTTGGGCCAGGAATCCACTAGTCTCAATGTCATTTACATTGATTCTAAGCTATTTGAGCAAGAAAAGTAAAAACAAGTGATCAAATAATACCCGATTTGAGATAACTTTACGTCCCGTGCACCGTTTTAAGTTACTTAGCCACCAAGTAACCACTTTTTCTCTCTCTCCCTCATTATTTTCGAGCTTCTCTCTCTCCTCCATCACTATTCATCATTCTTCTTCCAAACTCCAAAGAACTCCATGAAAACATAAGCTTTGGAGCTCCGTTCTTGGATTTTCGGAAGTCCGGATCAAAAAACTTTCTTCAGCAAAGTTGTTCCTCTCATCACCCTCTTCGCAACCATGTAAATCTTTTCAAGGTTTGTCAAATTAATCTCCTTCTTTCTTTCCATAGCAGCCACGAAATCATGGCCCAATTTCATGGCTTGAATTCCTTGAATTTCTTGTTTAGGATTCAAGTTATACACACTCCGAAAGTTCCAAAACTTAAGCCCTTTGTTCATAGCTCAAGTTAAACTCCTACCTAGCTCCATCATCATCATTTCGGCCATGAGGCTCTCATGGTGGCCAAAGATCTGTTCTTGATGTTTATTAGGTGTTTGTGAAGTGGTTTTGTGGATTAGGAAGCTTGGGAACATCAATTTGAGGTAAGGGTTAGGATTTAGGATTTTGTGAGCTTGATTTGGTACCTTTTTATTATTAATGTATATGCTGAAATTGATGACTTGAATGTCTTAATTATGTCTATATTTGTCTAATTACATGTTTTATTGAATGAATTT
>JASCZI010151339.1:9495-23855 GCA_036250425.1 Stylosanthes scabra
ACTGGTTTAGACTCTACGACCGCACCACCTTTGCCACCTCGGCCACGGCCACGGCCTTCCCATCCGCCGGAGGGCGACGACGACGACGACTATGAGGATGCTTAGTTAGGCTAGTATTTATTTAGGTTTCTTGTTTTTTCATTATTACGACGACTACGTTTGTTTTATATTTTTAATTTCTTTGATATTTGATTTAATTCTGCAATTCAATTTGCTTCTGATTTGATTTATGCTATTTGTTGTTTGGATTGTCTGAATTAGGTGTATTATTTTGGAAGAGTATGTGTATATTTGAGCTGGATTTTTTTAAAAATCCTGTGTCCATTTCCGTCGGATTTACCGTCGGATTACCCATCATCCACTGATCACGTTACCGTCGGCATTACCGTCGGGTTAACCCTTTAGTCGCGACAAGAGTTTCCGTCGGAGTTACCGTCGGAACAAATTGCGTCGGATAAAAATTTGACGGAAAAGGGGAAGATCAAGTCGTTATTTTTTTAAGCAATTTGCGTCGGATGAATCCGACGGAAATTTGCTCCGGACAAAGAAAATCCGATGGAAACGCATTTGCGTCGACATCTTTACCGTCGACTACCAATCCGACGGAAAATCCGACGAAACCTATGCAGTCGTCGAATTTTCATTTATAATCCGACGGTAACAAACGAGTTTTTTGTAGTGTTATTAGTAACCAGCATCGTAGCGTTAATGTGTTTACCAATTTCATGTGCATTTACCAAATTTATATTCACTTATATGTGCAACCAAATGTTCCAAAACGTTGTTTTAAAATACTCATTTTAATTCCCATGTTAGACCGTATTATGGAGGAAGACAGAACCTTACCTGGAGAGTCAAACTTTAATTTGCCAACGATCCCTCACGAATTAATTCAAAGGATTATTGTTAGCTCTGATACACCCATATTTAGCACCGCAGATGCCGTTCTAAATTCTGGAATGCCACACCGATGAATCCGGAAGTCGTTACCAACCACCTCAACCGAATCTATGGTACATTAGTTCTTCTTCATCTTAAAAACCCACTTTTTGAAAATTGGATGGATCACCTTTTCTCTGTTTGACATCCGAAACGGAAACGAAACTCCACTATAATTTCCGGTAGACTGGCGTTAGTTCCAAATCATCTCATCTTCTAATGGATTCATATGTGTTCGATTTTCTTATGATCTCCTATCAAGTCATATTATCATATGGAATTCAATCAC
Organism: Stylosanthes scabra; assembly: GCA_036250425.1. Classification (NCBI taxonomy): domain Eukaryota; kingdom Viridiplantae; phylum Streptophyta; class Magnoliopsida; order Fabales; family Fabaceae; genus Stylosanthes; species Stylosanthes scabra. Next base: position 10,724 of record JASCZI010151339.1, read on the forward strand.
CAATGCTAGACAGTTCATCGACGATCCGGGTACTGAAAATTTTCCCTATAAGATGTATTGCAAGAATCTTACTGTTTCTACATTTTTTCCGTACCTAACGATGCATAATTTGTATTATTCTTTTTCAAAGAATCTCATATATTGACCATGGGTACAACATGCATATCTACAATTCTACATCCAATGAGTGGTCTGATCCTATGACTACACCTAGTTCTCTTGACATATGTTGCAACGAATCCATTGTTATTGGCTGGCGGATATATTTTGTTAACAAACTTGCAGTGTATGAGAATAGGTCTTATTCTATTATAGGATTTTGCATGCATATTGGAACCTGGATTGAGTTCATTTTTCCACATAATGGTTTGCATAATTATTCTCCAAGATTGGTGTGTAATAGATGATGGGCTTTTCCTTGTGGATGTTGATCTTTCTGGTGTCCTTTTTGGTTTGCACTTGCATGAGATTATCATTTTGGATGATTAGAGAATACAATGGGCAACATCTCGCTTTTGTACATTTGCCTATATTTCTCAAACACCCATCATTATGATTGATGACATGATTCTCAAGCTCATTCATTTAGTTTCTGAACCTGATATATTTGATCTTGCATTTGGATGAACACTTTTCTGAGATTCACTTCTCCATGATTGACATGTACAACAAATCTTTCATCGTAGACATAATACGCTTTAATGCTATAATTGGAGTTAGTTGCATGTGTCCCTATACACCAAATCTTAAAAAAATATTTGGATGTTTTTTATATGATTTGTCAAGTTACTTGCTGTAGTATATACTGCATTTTTCATGTTGATCAACTCAATATCTTTGATGAAATCTTTGATGTTATTTTATATTGAATTTTATTTCGCCTAATATCTATGACAACCATGCCAGAGCACCAACATGTACGCTAAGAGTTATTAAATATAAACAATATATAATCAAATGTTAACGCCTTGTTAGCCTATTAAGTTAATGAAATATAATTTAACTTATTAACTTCTAAAGTAAAAGAATGTAAACCCCACGGTAAATCAAGATTGTCGTTGTTCAAAATATTATATTTCCTCTACTTAATTAATTAAATAGCTTGCAATTTGATTAATCATGTATGAACAAAATAATCCCACATGCTTTTTTTATTAGTTACACAATATCTTCTGCTATTATAGTGTGGTTTCATTCCTATTTTTAATTAACTATACATGAATATCACATTTATAATCTGAAAATTTAAGGACAGAATTTTTACTCATCACCAAATCAACAATTTATAACGTAAGATAAAAAAGATCCGCATTGTAAATGTTAACCACCATATGTTATCAATGTGCGTTTCTTATTACATTCAATTAAAAATGGATATACCGAGAATAAACTTATTCAATGTTATTAAAAATATGGATTCAGGTCTGTCTCTTATTAGTTACATGAAAAATTACTTTTTTGGTGTCCCCGTTTTCATATTGAGCTATATAAGTGACACAGAAATAAAAATGAGCTGAGCTGAGTCAAGTTAGGCCCAGCTCAAGCTAAGCTCACGAAAATTGAGCTCGGCTCACGGCTCGACTCATTAACAATTGAGCCTATTTCTTAAGTTCAAGCTCGGCTCATCGAAAGCTCACGAGTTGGTTCAAATAACATGAATTGTAATTCTTTGTCAATAAAATTATAACAATGTAACATATATATAAACAATTGTGTTAGGTGATCAAAAAAAATTTGCCAACATCAACCAACGATATAAAAAAACTCAATTCATTTGCAATTATTATTTTACTCTTATTTTCAATCTGGCTAATATTGACTAACTAATTGTTGGTTACTAATATTTTCTCATATATAAAATATCGTCATCTTTGAATAATAAGTGATTGATATGTTATAATTAATTATTATGAATTATATTCAATAAAAAAATCACATTATAGTTTTTTTGCTCCAGACATTCAGTATATAAGTATTTTAACTATGTGTCATCTAATATAAATCATACATATCAACTAAGACACTTAATATTTTACGTTTACATATCAGATTAAACTAACCACTTTGATTTAGATTAAATATGCCAATCAATTTTATTGATTTTTATATGAGCCTAGCTACTCAACATCTTACATATCTAAATTTAATAAAATGGAGTGCACTTGAAAGTATTCATCACATCTATTTAAGGATTTCAAGGTATATACTGTTGTACTATGCACTTATATATACGCTGTTATAGCTAACTTTTGAACTAATCAATTCTTCGAAATTTATTTTAAACACTAATTTGTATTCTCTATTTTTTTATACATATAAAGTTAATGAAATTAATTACAATTCAGACACTCATCAATTTCATTTTGATTACTTCTTATTCAACTATATTTTAATTTTCATCTCTATATATGTATATCATGGTAATCATTAAAAACTGTCTGTTTGTACATTAAATTTAACTACACAATTTTAATAATACAATGTTTATATTTATTTTCACCATCCTATATACATTACCATCACCATTTCTATTTAATAATATTTATTGTGGTAATACTACATGTATTATTATATATCTCTGTACACACCATTTTTAGCACAGAAAAATGTAAACATCAAAACAAAAAATTTATTTTTGGATAAATTATACTTTTTATCCCTAACGTTTTTGAAAAGTTTCAAAAATATCCTTGAAGTTTAATTTTATCCAATTATACCCTCTACACTAATTTTTTATCAATCAAATTTTTTCCAATTATACCCTCATTTACATAATTCTCTTCAGCATTATCACATTCTCTCATATACCATCGTTTCTATTAACATTAGCTTCTCCATCTCTCTGTATCTTGTCAGGATCATTATTTTCATGTACCTCTATCATCACCATCACACCTCTCTCACTTCAGCAATTTCCCCGCTCTACCATCACTATTCTACCTTGACCATCATCAATATCATCATCTCATCCAACTGTCATTGCAAACCACCCTAACCCAAATTGTCACCATTATCACCGCTTTTCCCCTCATAATACTTTGAAACTCCAGCCCACAATTATTTTCTTTCATAGATCCTCTTATCAACATTTTTTAAATTCGGTGCCCTATGGATCTGCCCATGGATGATTCTCCTTGTTATACATTGTGTTCACTTTTTCATAGAACATTGATTTATCGATGTTATTATTATTGTTGTTGTTGTTATTAATTTTTAAAGATGAGAAAGAGAAATGTGTTGAACAATATATTGATAATCATATTAGGGTTATGGGATCCTATAAGTTGTTGAATTCAAGATGATGATGATGTTGATGTGTTGCAGAGGTGAATGATTTTGGGGTGAGTTATTATAAGAGACAAGGAAAAAATGAAATGTTGAGTGTGTATAATCAGAATAAAAAAATTGATTGATGAAAAATTAGGGTAAATGGTAAAATTGAAACTTATTTTAAATGTTAGAGATAAAATAGAATCAAACTAAATTTTAGGGATATTTTTGAAACTTTTTGAAAACGTTAGGGACAAGAAATATACTTTACTCTTTATTTTTCTATGCAAATGTTTACATTTTTCCGTGCCAAAAATGGTGTGTACATATGTGTACAGCGATACAAATAGATTAATTCTATTTATTAAATACTCTATCAAAATTGTTCCAATAGAAATATTATTATATTAAGTTATAAAATATATTATCAATAGTTGCACCCTCTATATATGCGCTAATACCTGACACCCTGGCATTGTATATTGTAACACCCCAAAATCGACCAACTAAGTCGCGAACATGTTTGATTAGTTTCGAAGCGTTACGGACAGACAATAATACACAACTACTAAGTCCGAACACTTCACATGTATCCGAACTGTATACAAAGTTATAACTGTTTTCCTTCATATAAAGTAGAGCCGTGACAAACTGATTTACAACAATGTACATATCAAAATAGTTATACAAATTACATATGGTCCGACCACATACAACTGAACCTGCGAAGCTTAGGTCCATTACTTAACCAACCTCTAACTCTTGCTCAACCTCAATACCTAGTTCTCCTCATTACACAGCGAAAGACTTGGACTCTTAGAGAAACTAGGCGCCCGACTCTCTTCGCGGATACTTCGCCAACCTTCCAAGTTCGAACCTGTAACTGAAAAGTCTGATAATGTACGGAGTGAGAATCCCCAACCCATGGATTCTCAATACGGATAAAGCGCCAACCCTACATTATTTATGCTAGCAGAACTACGCGAGGCATTCCTGTTTATCTCTCTTTTAGCAATGTAACCTAATTATACTTAGGATCCTAGCCATAAAGGTCTACCAGTCATTCATCCTTCCCTCTCGTCTCTAAACTATACCTTTCTTACTTCAAATCATCAGAAATCCACAAGTAGCAAATCAACACACAAACAGTCATTACAAACAAGCATTTACAAGCACATAACAAATACCGAGCAAATAGGCACACCCAAACAATGTCAAACAATGCATATGATGAATGCCTATTCCTACAGGCTACGTGGAAACAAAAACCCCACAGCACTCACTACTCTCGATGGTCTGCTGTTGCCATAAGCCGAGTCGTTAGCCCTTCCGGCTCCTCCTGATACCTAGGCTCACGGTTCTTATTTTGTAAAACAAGGGTATCAAACATACATGAGATGTAACCGCTTCAATCACCATCACTCAACCTTTGAAAACCGTTGGAAACCATGTTCATTCTCTTTAGAATCGATTCAGAAGAGGAAGAATCGATTCTGAGGGTATTTTGAACGTTAAATTTGAAAACAGGGTGAAAGCGAATCGGTTCGGTGACTAATCGAATCGACTCGATCCTAGGCAATCCATGAAATTTTGGATGTGGAGTCGACTCGTAGCCCTGTCGAATCGATTCAAGAGGCAAGTTTTAAAATCCTTTAGCCTCTGTCAAAATACGAATCGATTCGGCACGACCTTGAATCGACTCGACTGAGAGTTAAACAATTTTATTTAAGGCCACGAGATTTGAGTCGATTCTAAACAGTCATGAATCGATTTAAGATGGGGAGTTTTGGCCTTTGTGCAAATACGAATCGATTCACCCCACAGGTGAGTCGACTCGATACTCACAAAATTCTTAAACACGTTCCAAAAAGGCTCAGTGAATCGACTCGGATACCCTCTGAATCGATTCACCGTAACTAAAATGTGAGTTTTTCTTAAAATTGAGTTTGAAACCAAGTTTTTCACAAAGAACCAAAACTCACTTCTTTAGAAATCATTTGTTAAAAACCTTTGTCTCTTCTAAAGTCCCTCATTTCATTTAAAATCGTTTTCAATCATCAAATTCGTCCTCAATCACTTTCCTTTAAAAACATCCATCTCTATTCCAATCATCTCAACATCTCGCCCCACGGGCCTTACTTCTTCGCATAGTTTCCATCTCATGTGTAACCCTCAAGTTAATAAAACAATGATAGGCACGAGGCCTCAATCACAACCAACATATGCATACTTGACTATCATACAATCGTCATCATCAAAGCACATATTCACATAGCACATATCTTCAATATTTTTCCTATCATATTTCTCAATTTATTCATTCCTATATCAATCTAGCTAGGTCCAACTAACCTAGGTAATTACACTAGATTAAATAGTGTAGACTTGAATCTAAATTCGTACCTGGACGCCAAACTCAATGCTAGCACACGATTTCTTTTGCGCCAACGAGTATCCAAGCACACCAAGTCACGGTTCTCATGTTCAATCCTCCATTTCAACCTTTAATTCGTCATCCACTACCACCTAACACATGTAATTCCAACATACAACAACATCCAACGTTTAATTATCACCCAATTTTATGACCAAATCAAAGACTAGGGTTGGAAACGTCTCACCGGGAATGTCTTAGCTTGTTAGCTTCGACTACCATGCTCGTTAGCACGCAAGATTAACGCCTAAGCCAGGAAACTCGAAGACATGAAAATGGTGATTAGCCAAATTCGAGCAGAAACTTAGAGTGAAGAATTGAGGTGTGTGGAGGCTTACCCATATTTTGCATGTGTGATAGATGGAAAGAGGGCGACAAGAGCTTCGCGTAGCCGCAAACCGTGCGTCAATCGAAGCTCTGGATCAAAAGTTATCGCGACCGGAAGTTGACGTGAGCGGCGGAAGAATTGATTCGGAGCCTGTTCTCCAACCAATTCTCCACCAGCTCCCTCATTCATTTGTACGTGAATGGGAAATGAAGGCTGAATGTATGTCCTTCATCTTATATATATAGCCACTTAAGAGTGGCAAACTCGTAATTTTGTGGTTTGGTCCGTCTCGGGCCAAACTTTTTGGCGAAGGTGTTCGTGTTTGTGTCCTAAATGTTATTTATTCCACTACCGTGTAGTTTTACAAATTCTCATTAATATTCAGAAGTACTCAGCTTAACCATTGCGGTCGTGGTTAAAAATTACGGGGCTCACACTTATGCTTCCAATTTTAGGCGAATAGATATAAGCTTCCATTATCATTAATATCTCTTTATCTTGATTAGTCATGAATCCAATCGAAGAAAAAATTTTCTACAAAACCAATAGTTATGCACATAAAGAACTATTTAGTCACCATAAAAAAATTTATTGTGGTGTGTGTCTTATTAGTTACATGATAAATCACCTTTTGGTCTCCCCATTTCAATCTTGTGGTCATACTAATACATATTTAGGACAGACGTCTTAACATTTATCGATCCCAAGGAGTGCACATACATAATAGACATATCATCAATTATAAAATAAACTAATTTATCATTTCTTTATCATATAAATGTATGAAGCACGAATACGGACATAGACACGGATACGCGCCACGATACGACACTCGACACAACAAATTTAAAAAACTGCGGGGCACGGGGACACGTATATATAATTATTATATATTTCTTAATATCAAAGATAACCATTTAATATATGCATTTCTTCCTAAAATGTATATATTGAAATTCAAAAGATAAAATCCTATGTCTTAACAGAGCTACTAAATTAGTAATAAGGATTTTGTACATCACATGTATACAAAAAAAATTATCTGAAGTCTATTTCATATGTATATAGTTGATAGTTTAATCATTAGAAAAAGTGTCTTTCAAGTTTTGGTTCATCAAGAGAAAGATGGGCAATTTCAAGAACACCATTCTCTTCTTCAATTGGTGAAAAATAATCTCCAGCAATGTCCCACATCATAGTATCTCCTTCTTTATATTGTGGAGTTTTTCTTGAAAGGAGACGGAGATTAGTGTGGACAAATACTAAATTTTTAGCACGTTTAGTCTTCAACTTATTCCTTTTAAGGGAATGAATAAATGAACAAGTGCTCCAATTTCTTTCACAACAAGAAGATGAAGATGGTTGCCCAAGCAATTTAAGAGCAATTGATTGAAGTTTTGCTTTGCCACCATGATTTTGCATTAACTATGCGTCTATCATTCAAGGAATCATAATCATCAAAGATACCTCTACCATCAGAAAAGTTTGCAAATTCAATATTTACTTCTCTCCTCTCTTCTTCATTAGGAAAATACCTCTTCAAACATTTAACTTTCATTAGTGATCTTAATATCTTGGTGTGGAGGAACTTGTGTGGGGTCCTCTCTCAACCATTGGTGACTATAATACCTATATAATTAATGGTTAAGAAGAAATTAGTAGTAATTCAATTAATTATCTTTACTTATAAAGAAAAATTTTATAAACTATAAATGTAAGATGTTACCTTGGATTCAATGAATATGCTAAATAATGAAGGGGTGTGCTACTTTTTGTCCATTTTTGAACTAATATTCAGTGCACAACATTGTAGAAGGAAGATGACTCTTGTTTTTCCTTTCTTTCATAGAGATATATTGTAACACCCCAAGATTCCACCACCCAGCTTAAGTCTGAGCCGGTGGAACTCAAGGCATCTACAATTTCGATACGCAAAAGAAAACTTAAGACAAGACACTAAGGAGATAGAAGGAAGACATAACGAGGAGCCAAATTTAATACATATATATATATATTAAGAGTATGTATTCTCAGAGTAACGCAGCGTAGCCTTACAGAGTACAAAATAAGGTTTAGTTATACACCCCTTAAATGTCATCTATGTACATTATACATACAACCTCAACTGCGCTCTATCTAGAAACAAAACATAGATACAGTAACTAAGGCACGATCCTCCAATGGCCTTAGCCGAGCTGCTAGACTGCTAATTACCACCTGCATCTGAAACATTTCAACAACAACGGAGTGAGAACCACAAATTTATGGGGTTCCCAGTACGGAACAAGCGCCCCACGCTTAATTCTTACATCTACCTAACTCCACGGGTTATCACACAAGAGAAGTACAAGAAGAACAGATAAATCAGGTAAGCAAGTACACATTTAGCATCAGACAAATATATCAAATAGGCACACCCATACAATGTCACAAAATATGCAAATGATGTATTCCTAATTTCCTGCAGGCTAAGATGAGCTCATTCGGTCGGTTAAAATAGCCAATCCCGACCGGTCCGGTACTAGCTCCAGACAACCATCGTTCGTACTTCCCCGGAGGACCATTCTTCCCGGCCCCGATCGTAAACGATCTCTTTCATCATAATCATACTAAATGGGGGTTCCCTTCTCTTTTCATTGACTAAAACCTAGGTTGGTAGCCGAGACGCTGGCAGGAGGCCCCCCTGCCACTACCGTAAGCCGCGACGTTAGTACTTGTCCCACGTGGAAACAAGAACCCCACAGGCACTTACTACTCCCGATGGTTCGCTGTTGCCGTAAGCCGAGTCGATAGCCCTACATGCCCCTCTTGATACCTAGGCTCACGGTTCTTATTTTATAAAGGATCTTGAGTAGCCTAGGAAGTGGATCGCCTTATTCCTCTTATCAGGTTTCTCATTTTCAAAAATTTAAGAAGGTCCGAATCGATTCGAGTATCTCTCGAATCGACTCGACCTGTAGTCCAAGTTCTGTTTTTTAATCGTGAAAAAGGCCTGAATCGATTCCCCTACTGACCGAATCGACTCGCTCAATTTGTGAGTTGTCAAATTTTTCTAAGTCCAAGAGCTCGAGTCGACTCACCAGAGCAACGAATCGATTTGAGAAATCACTTTTAGTTTCTGTCCAAAAACGAATCGGTTCCACCCTCATTCGAGTCGATTCTGTATACTTGTTCAATCGTTTCTTGAGAAAGCCTTCTTCTAGAATCGACTTGAAAGAAGTGCGAATCGATTTAAAGGAAGCCTTTCACTCTCTGTTCAAAAACGAATCGGTTCGTCTTATGTCCGAATCGACTCAAAACACTTATCAAATAATCTCATTTTCTGAATTCATCGTCCAAGTCGACTCGATTCACAGACGAATCGATTTAAGTTTAAAGCTCGCGTCTCTGCCCAGAAACGAATCGGTTCAGAGGATGACCGAATCGACTCGATGGCCACGAATTCAAATATTTTAAAGAGTTTTAGGCTCAACGAGTCGATTCGACCCTCCTCGAATCGATTCCTTCGTGACAGAGAACTGCAATTTCAGCCAAAATCTCTTTTAATCCACTTACCATTTCAACATTCCATCCTCAAACAACCAAACCATTTCATCATTCATCCCATATCCTCATCTCTTCTCAATTTCTCAACTTAATCACTTCCAATCCACTTCCTATCTACTCAATCCATGATTTTGAACATAACTCAACATCATCAAACACATGCAAACATACATACACATACCATCTCACAATCAAACATATAATTCAAGCATGCAACTCAAGTAATCACATAGATACAAGCCTTAAACTAAGGAATCCTACTCCGTACCTCTTGTAGACCTCCCCAAATGCTATGAACCCTAGCTTCTCCACTTAATCCTTCAACTCCACTAGCTCAATTGTTGCTTCCTTGGCTTCAATCTATGCCTAGTGTCCCCTATTTCATGGAATTTCCATGGAATTCACAAAAGATAACTCAACACTCAAGAAAATGGAGAAGAATTGAGAATGTAGTTACACTAGTGTTACCCATACCTTGATTCTAGTGTGTATACGTAGCTGGGGACGTGAGCTTCGCGTAGCCGGCGACGGTGCGGCGATCAGGGCTCCGGTGAGTGAGTTGTGGTGGATTAAGAGTGAGTGTTGGTGGTGTGAGAGTGAGAGAGTTGAGAGAAAAAGAATGTTATGGTGCATGTTGTTGTTGTTGTGTTATGTTGTGTTGTTTTGGTTGAGTGGGTGGGTGTTGGGTCCTTGTGACCCAACTCACTCACTTGACCCAGTTGGGTCGACCCAGTAGAGTGTGCACCGATTTTTAATCCAATTAATCCTATTCGTATTTAATTTTCGTTAATTTAAAAACACGAGTGTCACATATATAGCACTTCTTACCTTCTTAATCATTGAATCCCACATCTCATGAACCAAATGAAGAGTCGGTGCATCCGTGTTTGTACTTCTTAGAACATCATAAATAGGATTTTTGAAAGCAAGAATATAATGAATTTTTTGCCACCAATTTTCATTCAAAATTTTTTCTGTAACAAAATCAGCTTTGCCAACATTATGTCATGGCCCAAGACGAGCTATGACTGGTGATTAGGAGAATTGTCTCTAAGCAAGCCTAACAAATCCAAAATTCAAGTCAAATGACGAAATTACAAATATGTTTGATAAACTCATCCGTTTAAATTAACATCAAAAATGAAAATGATACAATTAGGCGGTGGCAAAGATGTAAAATAAACTACAGGGTTGGATCCTGCCTGTGAAATATGGAGCATGATATGTCTAAGAAGTGGATACCGATTCTTGGAAAATGAAACTCACATTCGAGTACCTGTTCCTGAAAACATTTTTTTTTAAAGTAAAAAAGAGTGAGTTTTGCAACTCAGTGACCAGATAATATGTCTATAATCCACATGAGACCATAAAAAAATCAAATTGTGATTTATCCAGAAAATAGCAATAGCAATTCATAATATATACAATTAGGTGAATCAATAAGGGAGCCTCAAACAGAAATCAAATCAAATCCAATAACACACTTAGGCGGCTCCACCTCTAAGGGTAGCCCTTTCCTATCTTGTGCCTGTACGGAATAACAGATCCAACGTGTGGCCTACACGTTAGGCTAGCAATGCCCCTGCTAGCTGAGGGCTGAGCTAGATGCATCTAGGTTAACGTCATAACCGTTGTCAACTACGGTTTTCTAATAAGAGCCTCCCAAATCAATTCAAAACATATAATTGAAAATATATCAAACTATTTTATCCTTCAAAATATGTGTAGTCTCAAATCAATAGTCAAATAATATCCTTCCAAATAATCTCTTCAAATCTTTCTTTGTAAATCATGAGTAATCTCAACCTATTTGAATATTTCAGAATAATAACACTTCCTGAAACAAATCTTTTAGTATCAAATCCCATATAATATTTTAAATCAATCATTTTCCCATATCATAAAGAGTTACAACATATTTTACACTTCCATAAGAGCAAAAATACAAATCTTACAAAACAAATAACATTCAGTCTCATGTGCAAATTAATCAGAGTTTCAAACCAAACCAATAAACATTTAATTCTAATAAACCAATTTTCCAAAATCAAATTAAAATTTCATAGATATATTTCAAAGATTATAATAGTCATATATCAAAATAGTTATAGACATAAAAGCCAAATAATTATAAACGTAAAGCCTACTCACAACTTGGTCCCAAGGGACCGAAGACAAACTTTGAAGGTGGTTGCTTCGAGATGACCAGCAAGAAAAAAACATGATGGAACGGTAGCAATGACGACAACAACCATGAAAGCAATAACATTGAAATTAGGGCAAAGAATGGTTGAACACGACAAAAAGGAAAGCTGAAAAGAAGTGGAAGCAAGTAGTGGCAGCAACGACAAGCTTCAACGGCAGAGGAAATGGCGATGGCGGCGACCTCCGACACCACCGTCATCTCCCTCCTCTCCTCACATCATTGTTGATGAGGAGGTTTTTGACGATAATTTCATGCTTAAAAAGATACCCTCGTCAACACTTTTTCCACATATTTGCTAGTGATTGACCAAGGTTTTCCATCTCTTGCATAATTGTGTCCTAAATTGATTAATTTGTTAAAATAGCTTCCATGTATGTGAATTGTTTGAATCTTCTCCCACTTGGTGCCATGATATGTTTGTTAGTGAATTTCAGGCCCAAAGTGTAGAGGAAGAGCCCAAGGAAAGCCAAAAAGAACAAAGAAGCAAAGAGAATGGACAAAAAGCCAAAAAAGAGCCCAACTCAGCTTCGACTGCGCGCCCGCGCCCTCAAGACGGCGCGCCCGCGCCCTCCTTTCCTTAATATGGAAGTTTCCGTTGGTGGCGCGCCCGCATGACCCAGAAGGTGCGCCCGCGCCACCCCATTTCGTAACGACCAAGACAAGGACCTCGCGCGCTCGCGCGATGGAGATGACGCGCCCGCGCGGCGACGGTAGATTCACTTAAATGAAGGCTATTTTGGGGATTTCACTTTTCCGGGCCATGCCCCATCCATTTTTCAAGCCCAATTCGACCTATATGGGGGAGGAAAAGCTGAAGCACAACACACATTCTCTCATTTCATTAAGTTTAGCCTTAGTTTAGTTTTTGGAGATTTTTGGAGGAGCTCTCCATCTCTTTCATTTTCTCTCTAGTTTCTCTCTAGTTTTCTTCTTGTTCTTTATCCCTAGGAACCCTAACACCAACCAAACTCTTCTTTTATTACTTGTTTCATGTTTAATTGTTGAACACTTGCTCTCTTTACTTAATTCAATTCTAGTTTCTACTTTTAATTTGTTCATCTTTACATCTTGCAATCTCTAGTTTATGTTTATGTTCTTTTTGCAATTTCTTGTTGATTCTCTCTTCTATTTACCTTGCTAAGTTTATTTCTCTTTAATTGCTATTATGTCATGATTACACCTACGACTGAAATGTCACTAAAATCCTAACTCTAAAATTCCAAAACTTACAAACCTGTCGTGTTGTAACGTAACGGTAGCAGCGATATATCCTTCGAATTTCATAAACGGGTTAAACAATTAAACACCATATATATAAAAGAACAAGTAGGCAAACATATAATTAAAA
>JASCZI010151340.1:0-11020 GCA_036250425.1 Stylosanthes scabra
ATATATATATATATATATATATATATATAAAAGACACACATGATTCTTTTCATACAAGCCACGCTGCCAATGAAATTAAAAAAGCCATAACATTCCAAATTGTTGTTTGTTGATTACTTCTATATATAATAATATTATTGATTAATCTAAGACAAATTAAGACGATTCGTGATGCCGGTTGAGAAATTCCTTGGTTGCTACAGTTTACATACAGCACCGTTTTGTGTTGGAACTTGGAAGCATGCATCTCAATATATGTTATAGGAAGTTCCTATGTTATAATTAGTAGTAGTCAACTAGTCATCATTGGAAGACGGAGAGAAGGAGAGGCAGACGAGGTGGACAAAAGTAGAACTTATAAAATGGGTTAAATTCGTGGAGTAAGTCCATTTATTCGTTAAATGGATAGGGTTTTATTTCTAAATTTGGGCCGTTTAAAATCCAGACTTATACGGATTAGTTTAGTGGGCCAATTTATTTAATTATTTAATTTTTTCAAAAAATAATATTTTTTATATCTTTTAAATCTTATTTGAGCCGAAACTTAATTTATCAAGTAAAAAATTTTGTTTTTCTAAGTTTTTCTTAAAAAAAGTATTTTTTGTCCAAAAATAATTTTTTAAAATTAAAATTTTAATTTTTAAAACTAAATAAATAATTAATTAAATGGACCAACCGTCTAATCCGTTGGACTAACCATAAATAAATCGAGCTAAAAACTCATCGTCTGCATATAAATCGACAGATTTAAACGAACTAACCTATTTAAATATCGGATTAGACTCGTCCATTTGATGACACTGTACAAAAAAGAAAGCTAGTGGTGGCGATTTGTAGCAATGGCAGAGACAGAGTGGATTAAGAGAGATTAGACGAGTTAGGATGAGAGACATAACTGAAATTTTAAAAATAATCAAAGACAAAAGTAAAAATATGTATCCCATAAGTTTTATTTTGGTGTTTGAATATTATGCTTTTGATTTTATGTGAATTTATAAAAAAATAGTAAATAACTTATTATGTTTGACTTAAATTAGTATATAACCATTTTAATTTTTTGAAATATTAAATTCACATTGCAGGTGAATTTTTACTATTTTAATATCACAGATGAAATGAGATATATCTAAGTAAATTTTATATATTTGCATCTCAACTCAACAAATAAACAATAAGCAAATATTGGCTCATATTTATATAGATATGTATATTAAAATTGAGATTAGGTAGGTCTAATTCAACCTCAAAAATTAACTTATGAGATGAGAAATATTTCACACTTATATATTCTCAAGAGACCATATCCTTGAGTAACATGAGATTTGTAATAATGTATATATATACAGTTAGTGTGTAGGTGCTGAAAAGCTTATAGCCAACAACCAACATGCAGAGACGTACTCTATGAACGTACAGAGCAGAATTATTTAATTTTGTTTTTTAAGAATGTTTTTGTTGAGCATGTTTGTTTGGACTTGAATTGGGATGTGGATTTTGGTGATTTCCAAATTCCAAGTTAAATAACTGTTTTGGACAAAGTTGAACGCCTTTTTCTCTTCTCTTCTCTTGCGCGCGATAACAACAACAATCTCTGACTTTTCCACTCTCTTTTTCTGTCACGCTCTTTCATGCGCTTTTATTTCACGCGCCTTCAACTTGAGGCCCTAAACGCGCTTTGAGCTACACGCGCGCCTTCTAATAATATTTATGAAAACACATTTTCTTAATTTAATCCGAATTATTGTCAACTTTTTCATGAGTTAGGGTAATTCTCTCTTCTCTCTCCCTCTTGTTACTTACACTTACACACACCCATCACACAAAAGCTGAACCCTAGCTACTTCCATTGCTCATTCACATGCATCATGCTTCCTCTCTGCATTTCTTTTCTAATAATTGATGAATAATTTCCCCTGCATTGTTTTTCACCTTGTTTTTAACTATGTGAAAGTGCCATTATCACCTACTACTATTGCAACATATGAGAAATTGGGTTTCTTTATATTTATTTATCTTTTGGTGCTGAGGTTTCTATTTATTTTGAGATGTTTTTACGTGGATATGATGAATACAATAATATGAGTATTCGTTATATTAAATAGTTAATTAAATATATTAAATAATTTTATATTTTAAAATAAATCTAAATATATATACATTCATATATCTATTTATGTACTTTTCACATTTAATAGGTTTACGAGTCAAGAAAAAAATAATGAAGCTTAACACAGAAATAATAAAGTCTAATATAAAAAATTTTATATGTGAATAGTATTGATAAATTATTATATGGCTATATTATTCAAATTAGATATGATGAAATTGTTAGCTTAAATTATATTTTTATCAAGTGTGTGTGAAAACTGAAAACAAATAAGGCCTCTGATCAATCTGAATCTTCGAGCCATGCATATCGTTCAAGAAAAAGGAAATAACATTATTACACAAATAATATATATAAGCTGTTATGAAATTATTTATCTAAAAAAATTATGTTTTATTTGTCTAATGCTAATTTTTTTTTTCAATTCAACAAAGATGAAATTCTAAATCTTTAAATAACAAATTTTAATATCATGTAATGAAAATCACTTTTTTTAAAAAACTTAAATGAATAAAAAGATAGAAACAATATAAATAGTTATATTTTTATTTAAGAATATGTACACATCAAACTCTGTTATTTTTTTAAGGGTCTTGTTATTATATATATTGATTCAAGAGAAGTTACCAGTTCGGTTTAATTTTAAATTTGTTAGGTGAAATATATTCGATTTGTTCCTTTAAGAATTTAGTTGTCGTTATGTTGTAACGATCGAGAATATTCGTGCCTTGACTAATTAAATATGTGTCCATGTCTGTTACCAATAAATTAGAGACGACACATATCTAAATATCAACATGTACTTATTTATTGAGCATAAATTAAATTAAATTTTGATTTATTTGTAAAATCAATATACAAATTCCTAAAAAGCTTTATTTTAATTTAATTCCTAGACATATATTTTATTCAAACTTGGCAGCTGCTGGTCGACCTATTTTTCTATTGTTGTGGTGGATTTGGCTTATTAGTAAGGGGATGGATTATGTTATATATAAAATAAACAACACAGCAGCTAGTTGTTGGTTGTTGGGTTTTCTCTTTAATTGTTTCATTGGATTTGATGCTTTTAATAATTAACACACTCATGAGAAGAATGCCAAATTTCTCAATGTCTTGTTGGGGGAAATTATATATTCAACTCTACTAGGGCATCGGCCAATTAGTCTCTAACTAACAATACCAATAACTCTCTATCTTATAATTGCGATTATATAAACCTAATTTAATTCAATAATTAGTTTATGGAGCAATACTTCTTTTATATTTTGCTACTCTTACATCAAGCATTCCCATACATTCTCAATAACTACACCCTTCACACTTTTATAAGAGAAAAACTTTAAAATTACAAGTGAAAAAATATAAAAATTATATAATATGTATTAACTTAATTTATTTAAAATTCTCAATTTAAATATTTATTTATAATATAAAAGCTTATCCACATTTCTTATATCAAGCGATGTGGATTTTTTATATATACATTATTTTCAACTAGACACGACACATGACACATTGGTAGTTAGTTTGTAAAAAATTCAGGATTGGTTGTTAATGATCAAGATGATGGAGAAACACTTTATAGTTATGGATCTGTACGTGGTTTTCCATCGGCATAGTTTTTTACAAATATGTTAGCTGAATACGTACCAAAAATTAGTTATTGAATAATCAACGAGCGAGTATGTAATTGTGCATACGTATCTATTGATTCATACAATTTTTTATTAATTAATCAACCATTAGCATAATCAAATAAATAACAGTAAAGTAAACTTATTTATAATAGAATAATAAAATATATATTATGTATGTATTGCTATTTTGTAGTTGATCTTTTAATTTATATGCAAGTTGGATTATTGATTTTCTTATTGGTAATATTTAGCATTTTCTATTATCTTAGAGTAAATGAACTCCTACAATTTTCTATCTTATTCTTCGAGCAAATGGTTAAAAAGCGAAAAAGATAGATATTTACGTACTATAATCTCTATTATTATTAATTAACTTTTTTTTTACTAGAACTCTATCGAAATGAGATATAAAATATTTTTTTAATTTAAGAATTTAAATATTTAGCATTATTTATTAATATTTCATCATGAGTCCTCTTCGGATCTACTATTGATTTAGACATATGAATATAGCAAGTTCCATTCATGCATATATATATAGCAGCCTACACTAAGCTACTAGTTACTATAATGCCAAAATGCGTGGAAAATAAGAAGGCTGTATTTGGCTCTGCATTTGATTTTTTTTCTTTCAATTTTTTTATAATTAAGGGGTTTTCCTACTTAATTAAGAATTGATTAAAGACATAGTTAAAAAGTAAGGCATATATATAAATTGGAAGAAAACACTCGCTTCCATTAAAAGCGTGACCACTGCACTTTCCTGCTCGTAACTCGTAGGGTCCTACCAAGCAGTTCATCAGCTACGTACTCTAGCTTTTCAAAAAAAAAAAAAATGTATTTATCGTTATACAAATTTTAATAATTAAAATTATTTTATATTAAAATAATTCCGTTACACTGATGACCAGAGCCAACCAGCAAAATATTTTTACATTAATAATATAATAAAAGTAAGTATTATTTCTCAATCAATATAAATCAACGTTTTTTCATTTTATTTTTAACTTGTACATGTATTAACGTTCAAATAATTTTGTATCCGCAAAATATCCCAAAGAAATAAGGTTTAAAATTTAAAAGTCATCCATTTTAATGTATAATAGCTAATATTTTTAGTGAATAATTTAATATTATTTTTAGCTTAACAGTGAACACTATATTTTTAGTTTATATTTTTTTAATTTGATGACTATTTGATTGACGAAAATAATAAATTGTGTTGCTATTATAACATTGTACTTTAAAAATAGAATATCCAAAATAAATAACAGTTTTGTGGATAGTCATGAGAGAAATGAGTAATACCTGTTTGGAACTGATGAAGGATGTAGGCTGATGATGTTACTAAGTGTGGATGAAATAAGAGATGAATAGACCATATTATTTTAAAAGAAAAAATAGTTAAAATTGGCCACAAAACTATTATATACTTTCATACCATAAATATTTACTATGTATGTGTGTAAATGTACAATGGATTACTCTCACCGAATTTGCAAAACATATAATTTGTCATCTTGTGTGTAGATGTACAATGGATTACTCTCACCATTTTAAATTTAAAAAAAATCAATCAAAACTTAATAATAGTACTACGAAACCAATACGAAAAACTCATTAAAAAGCGAATATTTAAGTTATCATTAGAAATTAAAAAAAAAAGTTATCATCCGTAATTGATAATATTTTTTAATTATGTATGATAATTTTTTTAATTTTAAATGATAATTTAATTATTAACTCCCTAATAACCTCTAATATTGACCCTCAAGTAAACTTTTTCAATTAAAAAAACATTATTATCTAAATAAAATAAAAGTAATTATTCACGTAATATATAGTTATAACTCATCTACCATTACCATAAAATAGATCGACTCCCAAATGTGTTGGGTCCTAATATTTAAAAAAAACTAAATATAAAAACAAGTTTTACATAATGCAACAATAAGTTAAAATTAAAGAGTGAAATTAAAAAGATTATTTCACGTGCAGAGGCACTGTCCATATATTTTGGTTTAGCATGTTGAGCTGAAATGGGTTTATAAGATTAAAAACACACACACTTGACACTCCAATCCAAGAGAGAACAAGAGTATTACTACATACCCAATCAATTATAATCAACTTGATTGTCTTTCTTCTTCTTATTCTTATTATTATTATTATATATATATATATATATATAAAATAGCCTAAGCATGTGTTTGCCTGACGCAGAGAGAGACATGGCTCTCGAAGCTGTGTTGTATTCTAATACTCAACAACCAGATCCTTCTTCTCTCTTCCCTTCTTATGGAATCTTCAACAATAACAAGGACATTTTCAGCTACAACAACAACCAACATGATGATGAACACCAATCCATTATTACTGGACTCGATTACTTACTCTCACCGCCACTTCCACCGCCGCAGTGCTCGGAAGAAACAACAACCATTGACACCACCACTCCATCAGCAAGTTGTAATAATTGTTGTGCAGAGCGTCCCAAGAGAAGGAGAGCGAAGACGAGAAAGAACAAAGAAGAGATCGAGAATCAAAGAATGACTCACATTGCTGTCGAGCGTAACAGAAGGAAGCAAATGAATGATTACCTCTCTCTCCTTCGCTCTCTCATGCCAGATTCTTACGTCCAAAGGGTGGGTATCAATCTCTCTTATTACTTCATTAATTAATCTGTTCTTTAATTTGTTGTTCAAGCTCTCGACCCAAAAAAGAGATTAGAGTACATCAAAAGTACATTCAGAATAAACTTGACCGATTATCTGATCCGATCCGATTCGCAGGGTGACCAAGCATCCATAATAGGGGGTGCTATTAACTATGTGAAGGTGCTTGAGCAGAAACTGCAGTTTCTTGCTGCTCATCACAAAGATATTAGAGATGAAGAGGTACATAATATTGCTGATGGTAATGGCGGCATGCCTTTTTCGGAGTTCTTCGCCTTCCCACAAGTGACAGGGAATGCTGATATTGAGGTAACAATGGTGGAAAGCCATGCAAATCTGAAAATAAGGTCCAAGAAGAAGCCCAAACAGCTCTTGAAGATGGTGTCTAATTTGCAAGCCATGCGCCTCACAATCTTGCACCTTAATGTCACCACCACCAACGATATTGTCCTCTATTCTCTCAGCGTCAAGGTTTAGTTTAATTTCTTTCTTTAATTAAGTGACTAATAACCTCACTTAGCTTAATTAATTAGTTTAATGAATTGCTGAGGGTTTTGATTTTGTTGTTTGTTGCAGGTGGAGGATGATTGCAAGTTGGGATCAGTGGATGAGATAGCCACAGCTGTGTGCCAAATGATGGAAAACATTCAACAAGAGTCAATGTTGATCAATTAATTTAATTTGATCTACTAATTTTCAATCAAGACCTTAATAATAATTATTATTATTATTAGTGATGATGGTAATGATGATTATGTAGCTACTTTAATTTATTCTAGGTTCCAAGTTGTATCAAATTATATATATAATTGTTAATTATTACCTACCTGATTAGTGCCTATCTATATATGTGGGCACCTTGGACAAGTTTTTTTGGTCTAGTCCTTCCTCATTCTTAATTTCTCTCTCTTTCTTTCAATCTCTGCCTTCTGTTTTTTTCTTGGGGGATGGGAAGAGAAGCTAGGATTGTAGGTAGTGTATTATGATTATGATTATGAATTTATGATTATGATTATTATTATTGAATTATATATGTGCAAATATGGGTATGATTTGAGACAGATATAAGTGGTGAGTCAATTCTGGCTTCCCTGCTTTCTAAGTGGTAGGGCCATGGTGTCAATCTGCACCACATGCCCAAATGAGCATAATCTCTTCATGTAACTCTCCATGAAAATGATGCCTTAACTTAATATATGTTTTGCAATAACATTATTATTTTTCATGTACTCTCTTTAGTCCTTTTCTTTTCTCTGATCTCTTGTGTCCTTTTCTTGTTTATTCACTTTTTCTAATTTACACTTCTAAATATTATTCATCAACCCGTAAAATTCAAAGAAATAAACAAGTACGACTCAATTATTATTATTACATCATATATATTGTCATGAATTTACCAATTTGAGATGGTCGAGTTTTTAGATTTAAATATCGCTTTACGTATACACCAATCTAATAACGATAAATAAATCTTTATATAAAACTACAATTCATGATAGATTATTAGTCTTCTAAGCTATTGGGCCGGCAATAATTTTTTTTAATATGCACTTAGGAGTGGTGATTTATCTGAGTAAGGTCATTCACAGTGTTTTACGCAAATATGGATTTAGGGAAAGTCGCAGAAAGCAATTTAAAAAACGCTGTGTTTTTTTCAAAAAGCAGAAAAAAGCAGACAGCGTTTTTCAAAAAGCAGACTGCATTTTTTAAAAAACCGACTGCATTTTTCAAGTTGCTTTGTGCGTTTGTGCAACTTCCTCAAATCACATATATGTGTAAAAAACCGTGAATGACTATATTAAGGTAAATCACCCCCTTCAAATTTCATATGTAAAAAAAGAGGCCTTGGGCCGGAGGATATTCCTTAGAAAATTGAAAAATATATAATTATATATGATGAATTCATCATCCTATTTAATTATGACTTAATTAACATTGTATACATAATTCTCAAGTGCATGGTAACTATCCAGCCAATTTGGCTGCAGTTGCACTATTAGATTTGAACTGTTATTTAGATTCTGAAAAGAAGGAAGTGAAATTAAAGGTACTACTGTGGTGGTAGACTTGCAGTGAAAGGTCAAAGAAAAAGAGACCTAATATATATAGATGTTGAAAAATTCAGGGGAAGGCTGCGAATTGAAAGAGAGGGGAGCACACAGTTTTAGAAAGAGATATATGATCTTTCTCTGCATGCAATGATTCTTTAATTTTATGTTTCATTCAGAAGAACCAAGAGAAAATGTGATGTTCCTTCTCTATAATATCATCATCATTATATTATAAAAGAGGACTAAGTGTTAGAATGCAGAAATCTACACCTACTAATTAATATAATGAAATTAGTACTATTTATTTGATGAAAATCTCACTTTATGCGTCAACAATAATAGTAAGTAATAGTAATTAAAAGTAATTGAAAAGGCAAATGATTAGAGCATTGAAAAAGTGAAAATAAATAATAATGGCCCTCTCATCAAATTGTACGGCGTTCAATTCAAAGCTGAAGAATACCTAGGTAAAAGAAACAGAACAATAATGCATGCTTAGCTTCTAATACAGTAAGTATATATATGAAAGTTTTCGACTATGTCCGTATACTAATATATCTATAATATAGTATATTGATGTATTGGTATGCTTAAAAATTTTTCATTAGTATATTGGTATTAGAATTTTTTTTAATATGTGTAATTTGATTTAGAATTTTTTTTTTGGTTACACTATCCGCGTATCATTTTTACTGACACTAATTTGACACCCGTATAAAATACGGTTATTAATGTGTTAGCTGCTTTTCATTCTTTTATGATTCAACTATAATACTCGTATTTTTATACGGATATAAAGATAATGTCTGCAAAAAGAATGTGTGGATAGCATTATTTTTTTATTTATTAAAAATATGTTAGAGAAGAAATTCGAATTTAAAAAATCTGCTGGAGAAGAGAATAAATGTCTACATATAAAGAAATTAATTTAAAGATTGTGGCCGGTTATAATTATGTACTTCAAGAGCAGAACGAAAAATAGACTATAAAGATTACTGATGCAATTTTAAACTATTCACAAAAGAGATGAAGACTTGCTTTTATGGAGGTTAAATTTTTCTTTAGATGAGTTTTATTTGCACATTAAAATTAATTATTAATGTATAATATATATTAATATATAATTTAACTTATTCTTAATGTATATTTAGTATTTTAATTTATATTATACATTAATATTTGATTTAATTATTAATTTTAGTGTACATAATTAAAGAAGTTTTATTGGGTGATTTGAATAAGCAATAAGAGATTTGTATAGTGTAAACGTTTTCATTCGTTAATGATTCCATTGATTCTGTGCTCATAAGCAGTGAAAGTAATAATTATTATTAATATTATAATGTTGCATTTGCACTAGTATGTAGCTAGACTTAGTTTTATATGATGAATAATATAAATATATAATTATATATACATACGACAAGCATAGCACGGTAAAAGATAAGATGGAGCAAATATTGTGTGGTTTACAACATCTTGTGCAGATTTTACTGTCCTTCATTTCAATATTTTAATAGATTTTTTATGTTATGTTATTTAGTCGTGTCTTCCAATTCCTTTTTATAATGCGAGATTCTACATGAACATGAATATATCATCATCGTATAATAGCAACTAGCTTAGCTAGCTAGGGAAGGGTCTTAATTCGTGAAGGTAGCAAATAACAATATTTTTAAAATAAAAAAAAAAATAATAATAATAATATATTAATAATATTATTATTGTTATTATTATTATTATATTGGTATAGATAGGTAGGTAGGTGATGAGGCTGCAATGTTGTATCCCTTAGAAGATTCCAAGTCTTACACAAGCTTGTTTTTATCTTGTTGTAATCATGTGAAGAACATGGCTTTCATAGATTCCAGTATAATCTCTTCTTTCCATCTCTCTTCTCTCTCTCGTATTATTTTGAGGTTGAATTGCGAGAAATAAGGAGGATGCAGCATAAGTGTCGTCAAATTTTGTTTTTCATTAACAGTTGTCGTTGCCTTGCTAAATTCAAATTAACTTGTTTGTGATTTTTTTTTACTAAAAATATTTACAGGCAAGGCTCGAATCCAAAAACATAGGGAATAAAATAAAGATCATTTAAATTACAACTTATTGACATATTGTGTGTGATTGTTGATCCACCTTCTAATAATTAAAGTATCTTTGTTATAAAGGAATAAATTTAACAGGATTTTTTTTATTTAAATAATTTAAATAACATTTTTACCAAAATACACACGGACAGGTAATTACATATTTAGGTTGCTGTTACACAACACGGGCTTGGCAGCAGCGAGTTGAGCTTTATGAATAACATGGTGGTACCTAGCCCATGTTATCCATGTTATGCTACGATCCAAAACCATTGACACTAACACGGGCTAGTGTGGCCCAAGTTACGTAACATGAGCTAGCCAAACCCGTGTTAGGATCCAAAAAACGAAAAAAAAAAAATAATTTTTATTAAAAAAAATGAAACATTACAAATATAAATATAAATAATACATAAAAAATATTTAAAAATAATTGAAAAGATTCACAAATATTAAA
>JASCZI010151340.1:21540-37449 GCA_036250425.1 Stylosanthes scabra
AATGGTTTCAGCGAATCTGATAGGTGCATAATATCAAGGTTAGCCTGCTTCACAAGCGAAAGAAAACAATTGAATGTCTCAATATTCCGGATAACATATGCAATATATGCCACCGGAGCTTCCTTTGACTTGCCATTAGCACCACCATTATAGTCTGCATCGCATCTACCAACGGATTCATCACAAGCATCTTCATTTTCAGGTTTAGGGTTTGGCAAAAGACTGTAAGAATCTGATTTCGTTCGATTCAGAAGAATGGTGAGTACTTGAACAAGATGAGGAAGGCAAACAGGATCATATATCACATCTGCACCCAGGCTGAAATAATATCATAATAGAAATGGCTTATGAGCAGAATGAAATTATAAGATGTAGTATAGGATATAAGCTTCACATCCTAAGGGTAAATAAAAATTTAAAGTTCAATTCTCACACAACATCTGGCACAATATCTTGGAGTTGACTCTCTGATGCAGATTCCCATGGCAGATGCATACATTTTACCTGAGATTCATGAATCAGTGAATATCATTCAACCACCGCAGCTTGACACGTGTAATAAAACATGAACTCATTTTACAGACTAATCTCATATCCATGTTCATAATATGGAACTAGACACTTGAAGTCACTAAAAACATGAATAAGGAGATAAGGCAACAAGTTGAAGCACAAATTAATGGTCTACAGAATATTGAGAGATGAATGGTGTGAGAATTTGCATGTGTATATATATATGTAGAAAATCAGAAGAGTCTATGCAGATTCAGACTCACCATGCTTGGATCTTCGCTTCGTTGTGTCATGTTAGTTTCAACTTTGAGGTTGTTCAACTCCAAATTAAGCTTCATGTTAGCTAGAGTTGATAGGTCACCATCACTTAATATCACCTGTTGACAGAAAATAACACCTCTTCATGTCGAATAAATTTGACTGGTAAATCACAACCTAAGACTACCAATGTAAAAATCTAGGACATCTTGCTTGTTTTAATGACACCTGCTAAAGAATGAAAGAAAACATTGTTCGAAAAGCAAAAAAGCATTTCTAAACAGTATTCATGGCTCAACTAAATATTGGTTTTTGGTATACCTTGGAAGCTTTCACATATGCAAGACATAATCCAACTAAGCCAACTCCTGAGCCAATCTGTCTCAAATTTTCATGACATGGTGCAAGACAATTATAACATCTGAAAGCCTATGTAGCTATCTTAAGGAAGCAAATGAAATTATAAAATTTATAAACAGATGATGAAAATTTGAACAATGCAAAGGACTATTCATGATTAGAAAAAATTAAAATTGTTTCTTAACTCAACAAAATCGTATATAAAAAACTGACCTCAAAGCAAGATTTATTATAAAATAACTCTGGATAAGAAAGGATTAACTCAGATAGAAACAGACTTGATGGCCATATAGAACACCTGCTCAACCAAACCGGTACCAACTTTACAAAGTTAATGGCAGTTATGTAAACAGACCATGACCAGCCATGAAATGTTGCATTTTGAGGTTAAAGGTCTTCTACCACAAGTATGAGCTTACCCTGTATCACCTTCAAGCATATTAAGAGAACACTGTAATGGAAACATCAACACCTTTGAGTACGGCCGGCTTGGTAGTTCAGAACAACCTATAGGTAGATACAGCAGCCAACCAAAGATAATGTAAGGTGTAGGATTCTGAAGAAACGTAAGACCAAAGGAAAGTGGTAACAGAGAAGGAAAGGAAAACTAGAGAGAAAAGGAGAGAGATGAAACTGAGATATTTTCATTAAGACAAAGCAAGCTACTGAACTATACAGTGAGACTAGTATTATTTATGCACAAACTTAGAGTCTAACTACTTTTGCTGACTGGACTAACTCTCTTACAGATTTCTAACGGCTCTAACTACTTGCACTAGCTCTCTCACGAGCTATCTCCATATCACTAACAGATAATCTCAATTAAATAACATCATATAAGAATCAATGGAGAAGCATGACCTGCATTATGACTTACCATTAGGAAAAAGAAACGAAATTCTTTTGCAGACCCTTGTATCTCTTCTGCCAAAACTATCATCCTAACAAAAATTATATTAAGACAGTGAAAGTAAATTCTGAAGCCTCTAACAAATTATATCCAACTAAAAAAGGTTCTGTTGGTGGAATAAACCTTGAAAGAGGCCATGTACTGAGCATAGAGCTCGTACAAGTAGTCCAAAACATAGCCATGATCCAACTCAACTTCACTGATAAGTTTCTTCAGAAAATTCTTCAAGTAAGGCGCATAAAACTCACCCTGCATTTAGCTTAGCAATAATAAAAATTCAAATTTCAAAGCAATAACGTGATATGATACGAATATGAAGGAGAGTGGAGAAATTACAGGTGTGGAAAGGCAATGGTCCCGGATGAACTTCTGAACTGACTCTGTAATTGAGCCTCCACCACACGCCCTGGAATGCAATTCTCAATTTCAACATCTAAGACACGTAACTAACACAGTGAATGATAGTAGTGAAGGAAAGAAGGAAGGACCTGGCATGTGAGATCACCAAATCGGAAGGTTCCATCGCCAGAACCGCTGAAATGAGGTTCACGCCACCTGGCAGCGACGGATCCAGCTCTTGTTCCTCCACCGCCGCCGTCGTCATGCTTTTCCTGCTTTCCCCTTCCGGCCTCCTCTACCGACCACCGCCTCTGCGAACTTTAATTATCCATAGCCCAAAGGCTATTTTTGGGCCCCTTTGGATTATTGGCATAACTAATTTTCTGACTTGGCCTAAGCACGTGACCCAAACCCCACCCACTCCCTAACCGAATCTGCAATGATCTTTAACAGATTGATCTTTGGGCTCCAAAACAGAAGTTGGACTCTAGGCTTTAGAATTGGGTTCCACATAGCCGCATCAAATAATACCTATTCTACCAGCCCAAAAAGAACCCCTCTACTATTGTACTTTCTCAGCTCTAGCGTTTTTTTTGTTTTTGGAAAGAGATGGGGCTTTCGCCCAACTTTCTCTAATGTTTTAGGGGGCTTAATATTACCGCTTACCATTCAGCAGCATTCATTATTGTTTAATGTCAAATACCAAAAAAAAAAAAATTCTTTAATGTCCCCCAAGAAAAAAAAAAAAAAGATTCCAAGGTTAACTAAGAATATTTTTTAAATTGTAAAACAAAAAAAAAAATTTTAAATTCACGACAATTTTTTTAAATGAAATTAATATTTTATTTCCATTTTGGCAACTGATTTTTTAATATATTTATTAAAATAAAAAATCTAATCGTTAAACTATTTTAGTATGGAAAGCAAATTACCAAACCAACAACAAGGATAATTTTGTATACTAGAACGTAAAAACAAGAAGGATGCTCAAGTAGAGAAAACAGAAGACAAGACACCAGGAAATGGGCAACATACAATGATGTCGCATAGGCAGCACCTCTAGATCACCGACTACAGATTATCCTAACCAAACACAGAACAGTCAAATAACCCACACCAAAAAACCCCAAAGAGAAACAAAGATAACGCCACCAAAAATCATATTATGAATCGATCTTTTCATATCTTCCTTGCAGAAGAAAGACTCCATAGAGGCATCAACTTTTTCCTTGAGAATGCTGTTCTCCCTTTTAAGCTGTAAAATTGTATGTGCAACACAATAAAATAAGAATTTCCAATCATTTATGTTCATATCCGGATAAATGCTACGTCAAATTAAACAACCAATTGTGAAAATGTTGAAGATGTCCTCACTTCCAAGAATGTGAAGGAATAGGTGATAACATTTTAAACTAAAAGTGCCCTTTGCTTTATTTATTATTGGAAATTATTCTATCATTGAGTTCTATATGTATCTTTAGAAGTTAGAACCAATCCATTCTTACTATTGCCATTATTATTATTGTTATTTGGATCACCACCAAACAAAGCATGGGATTGAAATTGAGACTAGAGATTGGAGGTGCTCTACCGCTTATTAGTTTATTATCACATCCATTGTCTATCACAAAAGATCTGTTGAATAACTGAATAAGCAGTTTTACACATTAAGGCTTACAAAAATGAGTGAGAGAAAGATTGAAGCACGTTTTTATCGTACTCTTACCTCATCAACGGTAGATGTGAGCTTTTCCAAGGCTTCTTGTAGTAAGGATATAGTCTGATAGTTAAGATCTTCTATTTCTTGCTCCTCTTCAACTGATTGTAGATCGAAAAGAATGCCCTCTTGAATGAATAATTCCTCCAATAACTTCACATCTTCAATATTCAATATTTTCCCCAACTGTATCAACAGAACTCTCATTACCAATTCTAGTAACAAAGACGTATAAGCAAAATAAAACTGTATGAAATTATTCTAACCTTGTCCATAATTCTTGAAGAAAAATCATCACCGGGTGGAGAAGAAGCAGTGGAGCCCGTGCTGCTTTTTTCTTCAATGCAATTGACTCGAGGTGAGGACTTTATGTGTTTCGCTCTGCTCCCACCCAGCACCACATCCAAAAATGGGTCAAGGATCCTCGTTAGAACGTACCCATATTCTCCCTTACTTGAAATTTAACATCTATTTGTAATTCACTATATAAAATAAGCTCAAATATTTACCATTTACTGTATTTAATCACAGTAAGTTCAGTAGTCTACTCATTTCAATGTATTTCAAGTAAGAAAAGATCATAGGAAAAATAGCCAGTAGACCATCCTTCAAATTATGCATGCATGAATTACATACCTTGCACCGAAACGGAGTGTGGACAGAGACTCTGATACATTAGAAGCACTGGGTGAGCAACAACATAGTAATGCAGTCCTAGTGTTTCCTCCCTTGGAATAAGAAATACTTTATGAGGGACACTGATTTGGTGAATAATGGGTATGATTTGATAGATTAGAGAGGTGAAGAAACTAACAAGTGAATCCTGAAGCATTCGAGTGAGCTTGGAATCACGATACGGGATATGGTTTGATTTTCCTTGCAAACCACATGTAAGAGAGCTTATTACATTCCCAAGAGCAGACAATGACTTGTTTATGGTTTTAGCTTCTTCTAGAACTCTTCCTTCGGCACCTGTTTTCTCCACTTTCTCAGACCCCGCCAAGTCCACGAGAATTAATTTTCCAGACCGCATCCTGTTCAAGGTTTGAGTGATTTAGAATGATGTATAAGTAAAATTAAAACACAATGATATCCGCAGAATCAATACCTTTTATCTCTTGAAGATTCTTGCTGGATTGTGAATATATAAACACAGTGACTTCTGCTGCTGGCCAAGTTCATTTCTGCAAGTTATACGTTTAGGAAGGGTGGCTTTTCTGACTCTACCTCTATTTTTCCTTCCTTAAGAAAAGAGATATTTTTGTACTTAATCTATCATGTATTAGAAAAACTGCATAAAGACCAAAGGAGTCAAAGCAGGATACGGGTCTCTCCTACTGCTCGGTTAGCTATCCCCCTCTACATAATTGAGATTAGAATCAGAAAAGCTAAAATAAACCGCATCTAGAAAAGAAAAAAATGATGCCGTGCGGTTCGTTTCTTACAGAGAGGCTTTGCAATGCTTCAGCTGGGTCCGGTACAATGATCTGAAGGATGAAATTAAAAGGGTCCGGTTGGTACTATACAACATCAACCGAAATATTGACTAAGAATAAGCTTTTATTCATTCTAAAACTAATGTGGTATAAACTAGGAAGCAAATATTCAATTGCACAGAAGAATACAAAATTATTCTATCTGATGAATCAGCTCGTACATTGCCTCGCCTTATGCTAAAATGCTACTACATGAAGAAAATCTAAACCATGTACGCACATGTGTGTGCGTACACATGTGCTTGAGCTTTTTCAAAACTTAAATCTTTTATTGAGGACATGTAGGATTCAGGTTTCCAAACTGAATCTAGCAAATTATATATATACAACAACTAGTCTTGTCTCGCTTAGCAGGGTTGGTTGTTTGGTAATGGATCAGATAATGTCATAGTCTTCTAAAGTAAATGATATCTGCATTTGATCATTAATACTTAAATCTCTTTAATAGTTTGTTTTGTGTTTTCCTAGGTCTCCTTTTCTCTATAAGTAGAGGACGACATCCTGTATTCCTGTCTTCTTACCAGAGCCTTCTTAGGAGACAGGATCACAGGACTAATTTAGCAAATTATATATCAGAACATACATCTTATTTGGACACAAATAGCTTATTAGAATTCAAGCTTCATAAATTAAATTTAGCTAATAGTATATCAGACAAAAATTTTGGAGAACAAAGTAACTTTAGAACGAACATGATTGATTTAGGGAGAAATGGGATATAAAGTTTCCCAGAAAACATCTACCTCTGTTACACCGTGTAAAATTATTCCTCGTGATTTGCTCTCCTTAATTTGTATATTGTCTTTTGATAAATCAAAAAGGTCCCTACACAAGAAGACATAGTGTGACTGTTAAACTAAATCCTGTTTCACGTCATCACTAACTTTAAAATAATCAAATCTAAGAAAAAATGCCAACTTAACACTAGAATATACCCAAGTATATATATAGTTAACCAATAAAAGCTGAGCTTACCTTATTTTTTCCATGTAAATTTCAACCTGAACAAGTTACAGTCAAAATCAGAAAAACAACTCTAACCGGATTAGTTATCAATGATCAATCATATTGTGGAGCTAATTTGTAAGTGTCATGGTACCATTGACAATTTGATTGAAAATGTCACTTCTTCATCTGAAGGACTTAAGGAATCAAATAGTCCTTTTACAACCCTTGGAAGCAGTCCCTGCTTCTGTTCATCGCATTCAAGTATACCAGGTCCCTGTTTCAGAAAACCAGTCATTTTATAATTGCTGCATTTTAGGTTATATAAGTTCGTTTTAAGACACCTAAAAAGAGATAATGCATCACCTCCATACTATATGTCTTCCCAGCTCCAGTCTGCAAGTATTGACCAAAAAACAAAATCTCCATTAATACCAAAGGAAGAATAAATAGTGGCTTCCCCTCTCAATGGGAAAAACATATCTAGAACTCTAAGTTCCACAGCATTGGAATAATCAATAGACATTTAGAAAGGAGAACGCGTATTTTTTAAGTAGTGTCTCTTCTGTTTACTTCAAGATTAGCTAGCATGAAATTCTAAATGCATACACCATTATAACAGATCATTTTTTCATGCCCGCTAGGGATCATGTAGCGGTTCATCGAGAGATTTATCTCTTAGGAGAAACACCAATACATTGTGGCATCATATTTTATAGAGATTCGTTATGATATCTCACCTGGCCATAAGTGATAATTGTCCCGTTAATTGCATTGACAGCATCTGTTTCGTTGATGGAAATTCATATAAAATTGAAAGCACCATATGAAGTAAAGAGTAGATCTATAGTTAACGCAAGTGTCATTTTCTCATATAGATATGTATTACCATTAAACAGGAGCAGATGTTAACCTAACAAATTTCTCATTTAGTTAATGTTGAAACTAATGAAGATTTGAATCTTAGCATTGCACTAACATAAATTTGTAGTGAGATTTCTGAACTGAACTTGTACCTCTAACTATGGGAAGAGCTATGAATTGATAGACATCATCTTGCTTAGATTCCTCGTAGAACACTCTATCAAAGCTAAACGTCAATTCTTCATCCTTGTCATCCTGATCAAAATTGATTCAAATTAACGAGGCAGTCCATCGTAATTTGCAATATTCTCCTTGTTTCTTAGTGATTAATTTCACAGATATAAAGTTAATAATAAAAAACAACATGTTTAATTTAACATATCAAAACCTTGAAAACGAAAGTTTCCGAGTCTATGCACCGAATGCAGACAGAATCAGCATCGCCATTTAGCTTCTCTTTTGAATTTAAAGGCCTGAAGCGAGCACAAACAGTAATATTCGACATGATGCTTCGCCTTAAGTAGTCCTAAACCTGTTAGCAGAAGAAATTTACAGGAAATCAAGAACGAGAGAAACATTTCAAAGCTAGATGAAAATTATGAAAGAGATCTACGTTGTTTTCCTCGATAGGAATCTGATTTTAGGTTTCTCGGAAAGCTATGGAAAACAAAAAGCAGCAAAGTACGGAACTATGAGGTTATTCCATAAGCAAGAGTATTATCCACTCCATATTTTCAATTCATTTTACTTCATCAAGATACAGCAGTAGAGTATCTCGAATTTTCCTCGATTCTACGCGGATTTTCAGCGGATTCAAAAAACTACTTGACGATAAACTTGATGCAGTTTTTTTTTAGAGGTAGAAAGAATTATGGAGATTAAGCATGAGGAAATCTTAAGTGAAACGCATAATCACAAAATTAAAGTGTCTAAAACGACCCGATCTGTCTCTTCTGTTAGGATTCTACATTTTCTCGGCAACCAGAGAATGAAACAATAGAAAAGGAAAAATGAGAAATCGATTCAAGAAAGCACGTACCGATGGTGAATTGGTGATGAAGTGAAAAGAGAAAGGAAGCTGAGAAATGAAGTTTCTTATATGGCGGGAACTAAAAAGAAAGTTGCAGAACTTGCAGTTATATATAGTGAGGTAATTTATTGAACTTTGGCAATTGGCGGGTTGAGAATGAAAGACTGTAAATATGGGCTAACATTACGGTTATGAAAGCCCAATAATTGATTCGCTATGTTATGCATATTATTTTGGTACAGTTTAAAAAAAGTAGAGCTCTTCATGTCCAAAAACATAAGTGGAGCTCTTAACACAAAAAAAAAAAAAAAACATTGAGCAAAAGAATGACACACTATTAAATAAAATTTAAATATGTGGTAAATTAGTCTTTGACTTATTATAGTAAAATAAAAACCTTATAAAATTGTTTACGTTATTCTCAATTCCCAACAAGCCTAGTTGCGTTAAAATTGTTTACGTTATAAAATTGTTGCGTTAATGTTTTGCATAGTTGGCAATACTAACTTTATCCGCGGATATCCAATTCGTTCGAATCGGGTTGCCAACCCTACGCGCAGCGGAGCGGGTTGGCTTGCGAGTAGGGTAGGATTAGGGTTTAGGTTCAACTCTACCCGCCTAACCCGCACCCCATAAATAATACATAATTTTTTAAAAAATGTTAGTGTTGGGGATAGAACAAATGATCTGTTAGTTATATAAAAAAGTTTTAACCACTCAACTACCATTTTAATTTCTAGTTCTTATACCTTGAATATGTAAAAACCTCTTCCATTTACTTACATGTATAATATGAAATTTTACAAATCTTAATTTTTAAATTAAACCTCTCATCGGTCACAACCCGCGGGTAGGGTTGAATACCCGCGAATTGAGTGCGGGTAGGGTTAGGGTTGGGAAATTCTCAACCCATAAATAGAGTAGGGTTGAACTATAAATGAAATATCAACTTGCGGGTAGGGTTAGGGTTTGGACTAAACCCTACCCTACCTTACCCATTGTCAGACCTAGTGTTACATAATAAAATAAACAATAATAAATATAAAAAATTAATCATTAATCGATTGTTACATATAAAAAAAATATGTATTTAATATTCTGTAAATTTTTCTGTTATGCTACGAATTTGATTATTGACACATTGTATATTTTTTATTCTAATTATGGATAATTTAGACACAAACAATGAATAATTTAGTAACTAAGATATAACTATTTCCTAACAAAATAATAACCAAACTTTTTTTGACTAAATGATAACAAAACTTTATTAAAGGCTTGAATATTTTGAGTGACATCCCTTGAACGAAAAGCAAAGTATATATCTCTTTGCCGGAACGGTTTAAATGTTACACTTACTTCCAAGTTTGAACTTGTACATTCTTATCACGCGGTGACATAATCACAATCATAAATCATCTCTATAATTATAACCATTAATTAGCGCACCAAATTAAATCACCCGTTGGCCTAACTTATTTCATTTCTTGCTAAACAGAAAAAACCTTAATTAGCAAGAGATCCATGGATCAAAGAGAACTCCATCTTCAATCTCTTGGCATATGCTATAAGCTCTATAATTTCATCGTCAACACTCTGGCTTCACAAGCTTTGAAGACAGTAACATTAGGGAGATCTAATTCACACTACGGTTCAACCTCAAAAACAACAAGAGAACATGCTGAAGAGAAGAATAAGCCATTCAAAAAGAACAGTATTCATGGGGTGGTGCACCAGAATAATAACAAGGTCGCAAGTTTGCCTCAAGCTCCAAAGAAATAAAATGGTTAGTGTAAATGATAACGTGGAGGAGACAAGATGAAGAATAAAAGGGGCAAGTCATTCGAAAAATCAAGTTCAGTGGATCAAGAACACCATCCAAGCCCTTTGAGATCAATTATGGAAGTTGATTTTACAAATAATTTCATTGACAAATCGTGCTCAAGCTGGTAATTCGTTTAATTTGTAATTTTAATTTAACTATTGCAATACAAATGTAATAACTTATTACTTTACTTTCATATATATGGGGAATTAGAGAAGGTTGGCTATTGCCTATTTACCATTAAGGTTTGTTCAACAGCAAATTATACTCAACTCAGAAATATATAATCATGGCACAATTTGCTACAAAAAATAAAAAAAATATCGCCGTTTGTTAAATTTTTTGCTTGAGAAATGTTGTATTAACAAGCCAATTTGATAATTATTATATCAACAACAACGCTAAAAAAACATGTATATTTACAGATTAATGAATTTGGATCATAAAAAAATCTCACTGAAATATTAAAAAGTGAATAAGTTGAATTTGATTTAGCAAAATTTTTGTTTTTTAAAACAAGCATGTTAGGTAAAACAAAAATTCAGTCAATATTAACCAACAACTTAAATTAGATATTCTATTCTTTTAGGTTTTGAATGTTTTGTTTCTAAAAAAAATACAAAGTTGACTGATGGTTGCTTTATGTTTCAGATGTTTAATGATTTTTATTGTGGATATTCTATAAACAATGGTTACGAATATTTAATATTTTATTTGCTAATTTATTGATTATAAAATTATGAATTATCTATATTTTTTCTTTCCAAAATAGCTTATTAGAATTAGCTTAAATTAATAGTTGTAATCAAGGTAGAAAAAATAGAGATTTTAGATAAAATTGAAAAAGTAAATTAAAGACGTAAAATATAAAATATCAAATCATAATAAAATTTAAGTCGTAAAATAATATAAAATTAATTAACTCATTTAAAGGATAATGTTTTATGAAAGTGTATTTTATTTTTTTTTTTGCCATCAGCTAACTATTAATATTAAGATGTATTGTTAAAAATATGAATTTAAGTTATTTGATTAAAAAATTAAGTCAGCTGGCCAGAGATGCTTGTCAAATAAATTAAAACCGCTGATCCTTCACCCATGAAAAAACTGTTTTGAACCGGCCGGTCGGATCGGAAAACCAAACCCCTGGCCTCCAACCTCTAAAAAAGTAAAAATTAAAAAACACGTAAATTGGTAAATCCCCATCGTGCCTCCATCCTCAATCTTCTCATCTCACTCAGTAACTCCTCATACCTCAGTACATCACCTCCACGGCTTCACCACCCTGCTGCCGCCGCCCGTGCCGTCGTGGTGCCTCCGCCTCCGTGTCTTCGTCACTGCGCCCGTGCTGCTCTACCGCATCGTCGTCCGTTTTGTCGTTCGGTGAGCTTCGTGTCTCATACGCCTGCCGCCGCCCGTGCCATCTACTCTTACCGTCACCGCTCTTCGTGTTGGGCATCGCGACCATGCCCCCATGGAGAATTAAAATAGAGAAATAGGAAAAAATAATAACACAATCACAACACAAGAGAATTAACGTGGAAACCCAAAAACAGAGAAAAAACCACGGTCGTTGCCAAACGACAACCAAAAAAATATTATGGAACAAGGATTACACCATACATCACAATATTTTCTACTCCGGCACCAAGCACCCCACACTGTTACAATGACTACACCTTCTACACTCTTACAAGAGAAAACTCTAAAGTAGAAGAAGGAATTTAAAAGTACTTGGTACAATTAAAATTCTCAACTTAAGCCCCTATTTATAACATAAAGGCCCACTTCGCCGGCTGCTGCTTGTCTTCCCGGCGTCGCCTCCCTGACACCACTTCCGCTGGTGAGTGGTGAGTGCTTGCTGGTCGCTCTGTTAAGTGTGAATGAAGCCCGTTTTCCTTTTTTTTTATTAAAAAAAGTTAGTTCTTGTTTATTCTGTGATTTGTAATTTTGTACTGGATTAATTGTTGGTTTGCTGCTGAAGTGCAGATATGTGATGAATATTATTAATTTTAAATGATGTTAGTCATGCTGTTGAATCTTGATTGCTTATTGTATTGTTGCCGGTGATGAATATTTTTGATAATGGAATATTGTTTGGACAACGTTTTAAAGATTAAGATGTAATTTAGTTCTTTCAGGACCTTCATGCTATGTAATGATATAGGGTGTTGCCTCAAAGTGTAACAAAGGGTGCTTGATTGTAGCCAGTCACTGTCTGATGCTCTTTGTAATTGTAGAATGTGGCTTTTAGTTTTGTTTCAGGAGCTGGGTGCTATTACTATATAACTTGATAGAGGTGTTGCTACAAATGTGTCATAGGGTGACTGATTTTGGTCCTTCTTCGTCTGTTGCTATTTGTACTATTAGAATGTGTCTTTTGTTGTTGTGTCTTTTGTTGCTTACCAATTATAAAAAAAATATTGACTTATTATATAAAATTTTTTTGACTATAGATATATTTTATAGACTTATTTTAGATTAATTTTTTTTTTATGTATTGAGATTTTTCATAAATTATAATTTTATTTATTTAATATCGGTTTAACGGCTCAATTAATAATAAAATGGTTGAACCTTCCAACTAATGAATCAGTAGGCTCATCGATTTAATTAAATGTCCGGTTTTTACAAGCATGCCTCCACCTTTTTGTATGTAAATTGAACAAAACAATTTGCGGAGCTGAGGGTAGGGGTAGCGTAGTAGAGAGAGGAGTGTAAATATGAGGATAGAGGGAGAAAAAGGAAAAAAGTACAACAAGAGTCAAAATGGGTGTTAGCTTATGCTTCAGCAATTCCACTACTCACGATCACACCCTTCATTCATTCTCTTCCTACAGATCATCACCATCACTTCCAAAATCCCTGTGTTTCCCTTTTTACCCCAAACCCCTCTTCTCCCTCAACCTCAACCTCAACCTCATGTCCAAGTCCAACTGTGCCACCGTTGATGATCTCACGCTCACGTCATCCAACTCCTTACTCTTCGATTACCATCGCTTCGATGACCAGCTGCTCCGAAACATCGCTTACGATTCTCTTGTTTGGGCTTCACTTCACGGCCTCCTCGTTGGCGATAAATCCGTCCAGGTTCATCATCATCATCACTTCTTCTTCCTCTTCTTCTGATTGAATTTCATAATCAATTTGCTTCCGATTTCAGAGTTCCGGAACTGTTCCTGGTGTTGGCTTGGTCCATGCTCCCTTTGCATTACTGCCGAATCCATTCCCTGAGAGTCATTGGAGCCAAGCGTGCCAATTAGCCCCTTTGTTCAATGAACTTGTTGATCGAGTTAGTTTGGATGGAAAATTTCTCCAAGAATCTCTCTCCAGGTAAGCTAACTACACAACTAACTGATCCTCTTCTTGTGTTAATGTTATGCTGATAATCTGTCTCTTCATCTCAATGCAGAACTAAGCAGGTTGATGAATTTACCTCCAGACTGTTAGATATTCATTCCAAGATGCTCGAGATTAACAAGAAAGAGGTATGAGTTATTTATTATATGTTGAGTTGAGTTTAATTTTGATGCACGGATAGGATAGTGTGGATAGGATCTGTGCTCCTTAACCATCCCTCTCAAGTTCGATTATCCTTGGAGGGTGGGAATGGAGTGAGCTTGCTTGGGACATTCGCCCACTTTACCTTTGCAGTACCCGAGGATTAGTCATTGGACTTTCGGCCCAGTGGATAACTGGTGCATACAAAAAAAAATGATGCACAGAGAGTGGAAAAGGAGTTGATGTAAAACTGTTTTATGCTGACATTGCATGACAATTAAATTCTTATATAGTTATATGTATATATTTAAATGTTTCTTCTTGTTCTTTTGGCTAAATGAATAAATGGGAATTTACTGATGCTAATTTTAATAGGATATACGCTTGGGATTACATCGTTCAGACTATATGCTTGATGAACAGACTAAATCACTTTTGCAAATTGAGCTCAACACTATTTCCTCTTCTTTTGCTGGTCTCAGCAGCCTTGTATCCGAACTTCATAGGTAATGGGAACGAGATTCTTATTTTGATAATGCCAGTATGTCATCCTTTATTAATGACAATTTTTATGTGGTTGTGTAACATGTGGATGTCAAAAGGAAATAGAAAGAAAACATGTGTGTGAGTGACAATATTCATTCCCTTTTTAATTTCTGGTTGTTATAGTGCTTTAAGGTATTTGTTTCAGTATGGTTGTGGGTTTATTTAAATTGAATTGTCTTTGTTGATATGGATATATACATGTTCTAAGATCCATTAGAGACTTCTTTATGAGTCTCCAAATTAATGTTTTATAGGAGATCATAAAATAAATGTTTAATGAATATTGTCCATATTGAAATTATGTATATGAATTCTGATATATTATTTTAATTTTAGGGCAAAATTACTATGATGGGTTTCTTTATATTATTTGCTTATCATTTTCCAGGAGTACACTAAGTCACTATGGAAAATCGCTAGGACTAGATTCCGGAAGGGTTCCTGCCAATAATTCTGCCGACCAGTTTGTAGAGGCCTTAGCTAAAGCTTGGATTGAGTATAATAACCCCAGGTCAGTTTGGAGAAAAAGTTTGCTTTACACTTTATTCACTGCTGCTTCTGATTCTAATGCTCTATTGATAAATGGATCTGTACAGGGCTGTGATTATGTTTATAGTTCAAGCTGAGGAACGAAACATGTATGACCAACATTTTCTCTCTGTATATCTAAGAGAAAGATATCCTTTTTGTTTCACTTACAGCACAAAAAAGAAAATGTTAAGCTAACAAATATGATATCAAAGGAGTAGATGGAAAAGTAGTATCACTTTTTATACTTTGTAGGTAGTAAACATTTCAGTTGTTAGATTTATTTTCCTTAGCTTTATAACACGCATCACATTACAACCATACGAAAAACATTGGCAGAAGTTGATGAAGAAGGAGAACTACTACCGGATGGAACACTTGCTGTGTACGTGTTCCTTGAAAAACTTACTTCTTGCTACATGTTTATGGCTAAATTACATTTTGTTTCTGACTGTAGAAAACTATAATTTCTTGGCACTCACAGGGGTGGACAAGCAATTGCTGTCATTTACTTCAGGGCTGGCTATACACCAGCTGACTTTCCTTCAGAATCAGTGAGTGCCTTTTATTCAGTTTCTGCTTCTCAAAATAATTGTAGTATTATTTTTTTTCCAAATAAAAACTTCTGTTTTATTTTCTGTTACATTGCTTCTCTTAAACATTGGCAAAGCTTATACAAGAGACGACTGTAGTACACTATCTTTTATCTTATTTTATTTTTAATTTTTATGTAGCTTAGTACATTTATGTTACATTTTTTAAATCGATGTGATCTGGTTAACTTGCCTTCTTCCTTGCCTTAATCTTGCTATTTCATGGAATATCTTCTTTCATAATATTGTTTCCCAACGCCCTATGGCAGTTGCATTCTTTCAGTTTTAATGTTAATAAGCCTTCTGTTTCTAGTATTGAATTCTAATGGCTTTAGATATGTCTTGCTTATTTTGTAGGAATGGAGAGCCAGACTACTAATGGAGCAATCTTCTGCCGTCAAATGCCCTTCAATTTCTTATCATTTGGTTGGTACCAAGAAGATTCAGCAAGAACTTGCAAAACCCAATGTTCTTGAGAGGTATA
>JASCZI010151340.1:37459-47666 GCA_036250425.1 Stylosanthes scabra
TTTTCTGCTTTGGACTCGTGTGAGTGATTGATTATGTAAAGTGAGATTGGATCCTTTTTCAGGAGCTCCTGTTCTCCAATAAATGCTTTAGTTGGTTAATCATGAAAGGTTGTATCATTCTATTTTTCATATTGTTTAAGATGATTCTTTAAGGAGGATCTTATGCTCTGCTTTTCGTAAAAAGAAGATAAACGAATGTAGGGTTGATGCCTTGGAAATATCAAGGTTTGGGTGGTGGATTGAAATACAATTTGTTCCCTCAGAAAAATGCACATGCTTCCTATATATATATATATATATATTAGGAAACAAATACCAGTCTTGAGTAATTTGTCTATTTTGGCTAATCATAGTCTTTTTCTTTGGTTAATTTATCTATATTAAGTCAATGGGTTAAATCTATGCAGGTTCCTTGAAAACAAAGATGAGATTGCCAAACTGCGTGAATGCTTTGCGGGATTGTGGAGTTTGGATGACTCAGATATTGCAAGAAAAGCAATTGAAAGGCCAGAATTATATGTGATGAAGCCCCAAAGAGAAGGAGGAGGTCTAATACACCTAAACTTTGATTCAACCATTTGGCATTTGCCAAGAGGGAGGGAAATTGACTTAATGAGCTCATCTAGTTGTAGTTATTTTTCAGGAAACAACATTTACGGCGATGCTGTGAGGGAAACCCTCCAAAAATTACAGAAAGCAGGTTCTCAAGAAGATGCAGCGTACATTCTTATGCAGAGAATATTTCCAACTACTAGTGCTGCAATTTTGATGCGTAATGGTTGTTGGCATAAGGATCATGCCATTTCCGAACTTGGGATATATGGTGCTTATTTAAGGTACATTGCTTTTCCACATATCCATCAGAGTTTCATGCTCAAGTTTGGTAAACACTTAACATATATGTGTGGATTTCAATTTGCAGGAATAAGGATAAGGTCATCATGAACAACCGAAGTGGGTATTTGATGCGTACAAAAATATCATCATCCGATGAAGGTGGAGTTGCAGCAGGTTTTGCAGTATTAGATAGTGTATACCTCACTTGATGTGGTAAGCCCGTGAAGTGTTTTAGGGTAACCCAAAAGTAAAAACATCAGGGTGCATTTAGTTTGTATTTTCATTTTCAATGTTTTCTGTTTTTAAAATTTTGTTAAGTTTATTGTTTTCTCTGTTTTCCTTCACAAAATTATGAAAAACAGAAAACAATGAAAGTGAAAATAAAAAATGAAAACTTAAACCAAACGCACATTTCTATTCTTGATGGCATATAATGAAATTTTCAGCCATAATTTTCTTTCTCTTACTCCTTAACAAGTGAAGAGGGGAGGCCTCGTTGTTTTATTAGTCTTCTTTTCCACGTGGTTGTGGATATTATTGTGTAATTATTATAAAGCGAGCCCTCCTTTGTTGTATTGAAAGCCGAAGGGCCCGTGTTTGATTCAAAGTTTCCGACTGGTAAAGATTAATGAACTGTTCTCTTTGGATTGCAATGGCATGAGATGGTAAGCACATTTTATGGCTTTCACTTGGCCCCTGAAGCATCCACCTTTATATCCGGAACATGAATTTTTATCATGCAACATTTCCGTTTCTTTTGGATCTGACTTCTTAGACCAACATTTATTTATCTATTATTTATATAAATTTCAAGAAGGAGCTACATTTTCACTGGCATCTAAAGTTTCGATATTTATTGGTAGTAGAGATATGTGATACAAATGTTTAGTTATACTGGCTTAGAAATCTTGAGAATGAGGTGTGAATTGTGGTAAGAGACCTAAGTTGCTTGTAAAATTTGTCAAAATTTAGATGTTGGTAAAACGAGAATGAACTTTATTTATTTTACCTTCAAACATGTTTGAAGCAGCAGAAAAAAAATTAGTCTAGACCTGATTCAAATAATAATCACAAGAACCTTTGTGCATTGCTCATAAAAATAAAAATAGTAAACAACCAAATTGATTTTCAAAAAATTTCCATATCAAACACTTGTAGCCTTCAACAAAATTTTATTACTCTATAAATTTTGAAGATGGACTGATAGGATTAATGAATCTCATGATAATATTTTCTTAGAAATCTAACCGTTTTATATTATATTGTTTTACTGTGTTAAAATAGTAATCTTTAGAGGCTTTCATAATAGTAAATAATTTATTAGAGACCAAAACATGGGATTCAAAATTCATAGGCACTAATTTGAGTGATTAGTAGATTAAAAACTATGTTACAAAGAAAAAGCATAATCCTATATTAAATTGCAAAGTAGCAAATAGCAAAAATGGATAACAAAGCCAAGTTCATAAGCGTGTTGTCCTCTTTTTGGTGTCCTTCCAGCCATATTCACGAGCTCTGCTTTCCCATAAAGCTGTTAGCCTGCGCTCTTGAATGAGCTCTGCCTCTGCCCTCTCTCTTGCTTCTTCACAAGTTTCCACCGCCAAGTTGCACTTTACAGCTTCCTCTTGGTAATGTGATATGCTTTTCCTTGCATCCATTACTAACCTTCTAGCATGTTCCATGCTCTCATTGGCTACAATCTTTTGCAAACTCATCTCCTCAGATAGCATAGTCACTACATCCTTCTGCATTTCTTCACTCATAGCTGGATCATCTTTACTGCACTCTGCAATATAATAGAATGTAACAATTCCAGAATAAAGTTATTAACTTTTATATTAAATCAACCAATATTGGTAGAATTTTAGACCATGGCTATGAAGCACGAATGCGGGACACAATACTACACGTGACACAACGACACACCAAATATCAAAGCATGCAGTGTCCGTATAGTGTCCCAACACGGCAACTTATAGATGTGTGCCTGCTTCTTAGGACCATGCTAATGTGAGTAAGAAGCTTTAAACTAATTTTTTGTGTGTGTTTGAAATGAAAAGAGCAGGGGAAAACTTACCCAAAGGATCAGCCAGAGAGCAGAAGCATTCACATGGAGGACATGGAGAATGAAGAGTTGTGGCATCTTTCAACCGCCATTGGGAGGGTGGTCCAACTTTGAATACAATGAAACAAAAACTCATCCAAACAAAAACCCACTTCAAAACGCCATGTGGTGGATGAATCCTCCACGCCCTCATTGCAAAAATGCAAACTTTAACTCTCAAAACTTACTTGCAGCAGTGTTGTCAGGAGCAAAAGTCACGGTGCCATTTTAGCATGACTTATGTAATACTGTGAAGCAATGGCGCTGAGAGAGAGAGAGAGAGAACAATGATTGAGAACACTTCAGTTTCACAAATCACAGAGCCTTTTTTATTAAAATAAAAAAATAAAAAAGAAAAAGAAAAAGAAGTTAAGAATACTTCTTTTGATGTGAATGGAACTATGGAAGACAATAATGTCTACTTTGTCATTCGGAGAGACAT
Source organism: Stylosanthes scabra (assembly GCA_036250425.1). Classification (NCBI taxonomy): domain Eukaryota; kingdom Viridiplantae; phylum Streptophyta; class Magnoliopsida; order Fabales; family Fabaceae; genus Stylosanthes; species Stylosanthes scabra. The sequence goes on from JASCZI010151340.1 coordinate 40,843, forward strand.
AAAAGGAGACCCAGATCCCAGTAAAGTGCAAAGATGACTCTTTTATATGGATTTGAAGGAGAGTGAGAATGAGAGGGTGAGAAAGTAAAAAGAGTCCTTAAGGCGTCAAGGTTAACAACACACTTTAATTTAATTTAAGAAGAATTAGGTTTGTTTGTAAACTTATTTAATCCATTTCCGAAATAAATGAATTGGAAGTTCAAATATATCCGGGGCCAGTTAGTTAGTTATACGTATCTCAATGCAACAGTCAAAATTTGTGAGATCTTTATTCTTTCTGTGATTAAGAGTTCCAAAACGAAACTTATTACTATGTGATTGTTAAGCATTAAGGAATCCGAATCCTATTTAATCTTTAATTTGGGGATGATTCAACATGGAGATTCTTGCTACCATACAGGTGATCCCACATGTCAACGGTGCACGTGCAGGTGCTGCTAAATTTTCCTGTTTCTACGAAAAAGACAAACACCAATTCAAAATACACTTGATTCTTCTATGTTTACGATTTAAAATGTAATTATTTAAATTGCTTAATTAGTTTATTTATATAATGCCGCATTTTGATGCATTTTAATATTTTCATTGATACTTGCTTCCTCGTTGATAATGAAGCAAAGGAGGAGTTAGAAAAGATTTTAAAAAAAGTTTGAAAAAATAGAGAGAACCCTGGAACATTATTTATGTCGTTTTCTGAATAGAAACTCACCTGTAATTTTCTTTTATAAATTTAATAGTTAAGAATGAATTTAATCAAATTTATTAAATTATTTAATAATTTTTAAGAGTAATGCTAGAGAGCCAACATTAGGAAGCTAATGAAGCTAATGAGTGTAATTAGGAAAATAGTGGATGAAAAAAAAAGAAAAAAGAAAAAAAGGAAAATTGATATTAACTCCCTATGGACTTCCTAACGTTCCCAACATTAACTTTGAATGAAAATAATTGTATGCGAATATTTGTCATTTTTCTTAGCTATATTTGGTTTGGAACTTGGGTATTAATGTCCTTTTCGTCTTTAAATTTTGAGTTATTTGCATCATAACGAGTATAAATAGATATAAACTTTTACATCAAGAAAGTCATTAATCAAACACCACTTATCATTTTCTTCAAATAAATTCACGTGAAAGACGCAATGACGAATCTATACTGACGATAGAGGACTTGAAAACCGACCACACTCTTTCTTCTTTTTCCCCTTTCCAACTAAAATTTTAACTAGAAAAATTGAATTTCACCAACGGAAAGTATAAATTTAAGAGACAGTAATTATACCATCATAAGAATGCACACCAAAATAATACACGCTGACTAACAAATATGCATGCAGAGAATAAACTGCCTAGTGCCTATCAAGTTTCCTAACAAATCTTCTGCCATAACTTTTCGAAAACCCAACTCTTATCACCAACACCGTATCGGTTCCTATGTAGAATATAGTCATATACTAACCTCAGTTCCTTAGCCCAACAAAAAAAACATATATTACAACAGATAGACAAGGAAAACATTAGTGCCTCAGAATATGATAGAGATATCAAAAAAGAAAGTAAATTACAGGATGGGCATCTGCAATATTCATAAACGTTAGCTTGTGTATAAACAAATACTAAGCAGACTCTTCTAAGTTCTAATTCTATCAAAACAAGATTTGGAAAACAGGGTGCAGAATGCATGTCGGCTTCCCTTCACTATATAAGAATGCTTCAAGCCTTATCTATAATCTAATATTTTATCAGTTCATTATAAGCATATGTTGAAGCTTCCATTGGTATGTAAAGTTTAAAATGATGAATGTGATGAACAGAGATGGTTACTAGTAGGTAGCAAGTAGTAAGTAAAGCTCGATCTTTTCACCTTATCTTCCTCTTCATTTTCTTCTTCTTCATTGGTGAATTTTAAATTGTATCCATAAGATAGAAAGAAAAGGAGAAAGAGGGAAATAAAGAATGCTAGCCACAGTTTGAATTTTTTAATCCCCAACCCAGATACTAAGCACAGTTTGAACTAATGATCAATGCTCAAAGAATCTGTTTATTCATTTAGGCCTACATTATCATCGTCAGAGTCAGCAAGGTTATCAAAAAATGCATTAAGACACAAGGGAACCTGATCATTCCAGGAACCCTTGTTTGCATGGGCTCGCCATTTTTGGTCAGCTATCATTTCAGGAGAGAGCCCCCACCGAAGCAATTCTTCTTCCGTATGATGAATTGCCAAGCTGTAATCCCCACCAGAACCCAACTGCATGATGCGGAACTCACAGTTTTCAGGATTGTTCAGAAGCTCAAATTGTTCAACCGTCCACTTGAACCACCTCATTAGGAAAACACGGGATGCAAGCCCATGCGTGACAATTATCAGGTTCAGATCATGCGAAGGGTCGTGATTTAGCCTATTCATGTCAATGTCCCTCCACAGAGATTCGAGGAAACCTGGAAAAACAAGAAGCCTCAGAATCAATATCATTACCTTCTCATTCTCTACAAGTTGCATCAGTTTAAAATTACAATTAAAGGACCAACAAGTAGGAATATTTTCCTCAAATTGCAGAAACATATAACTTCTCCACTTCAACTAAATCCTTTCCAATTTTGTTTGTCATTATTGCCTGTGTAATTTCAGGTTTTGTTGCACTTACTAGATCAGTATCAAACCCTTTCTATAGTGACGATTCCATAATTGTTAATACTTGCAGCACACTTCTAACACGACACAACACTTTCAGATACCAAATCCTTTCTTGTGCCAATTTGGTTAACTCACCTAATTAGGCCAATACTCATGATAACAGCGTGCGTTTGGTTTGAATACAATATTACAGCTGGTAAGTGACTATAAACTGTTGTTAATAACTTAATATGATGGTTTTTGTTTAGCAACTTGAAATTAATTTGTATGCAAAGTTAGTGTAAAAATGTTTTAATTATGTATTACTATTACCTGAATAACTGAATCAAACTCATAATCCACATAATCTTCATCATAATTCAATATTAGGGCAAAGAATCAGAAACCAAATCCAAATTACTAAGACGAAAAAAGACTACAAGATCCAGAATAATTCCTTAGGATTATTGAATTAATGAATTTACGCGCTTAAAGAGAAATACGATCAGAGAGGAAAGGTAGCGTGCGTACTTACTGGAAACGCGATCGAAGACGTCGGCGGCGGACTCGCCCTCAGGGAAGCGGTAGTAGAATCTGCCGTATCGTAACCGAGTCTCCATGATAGTGTCCATGCGCTCGCGCTCCTGGAAGTTACCGAAGTCCTGCTCCCTAATGCGGCACTCTTCCCTCACGCCTAACACGCGCGTCTTGGAGAACGAGCGCCCTAGCTCCCGGAGCGTGGATCTGGCACGCGCGTATGGCGAGACGTAGAAGTAGAGGCGCCAGTTCGGGGAGGATGCGTCGGAGGCAATGGCGTGACGGATGCAGGCCCCGGCATTCTGCGCTTGAGCGACTCCGGTGGCCGTTAGATCGATCTTGTGGTCGGGAGTGGTGGTGTACGCCGCCGTGTCGAGGTTCCCTTGCGACTCGCCGTGCCGCACCAGTATTATCCTCTTCGGAAGCACCTTGTGATGATGCATTGTTATCGTAACTGTAACTGTTGCTGCATCGAAATGATCACGAAATTGAAACTCAAATTGAAATTCAAATTCAAATTCAAATGAAATTTAGGCCATCGAGCACGCACACTCCTAATCCCCCATATTTAATTTCATCTGGCTGGGTTTATGCATTCTAATTCAGTAATTCTATCAGTTGTGTTGTTTTATTTTCTCTCTTTCTTTCTCTATGCTAGCACAAGATATGTATATAAAATGGCTTAAATTGTGTAAACGTTATATAGTATCTCACAACTCCATGTAAGTACATGATAGAATAGAATATCTCACACCAACTCGTATAATTAAAGCCATGTGCCCTCTATGTTTTGTCTTCTTTCAAGAAAAGAAAAAAAAAACAAAAACTTCCATCTAAGTATTTAATTTTGTACATAGTTTTCTTAAAAAAATGACGAGGAACAATTGTTTCACATTAAAAATAGTAATCCTATAGAATCAACGTAGGGATTAATAAAAAATTAATAAGTGTAATTAGGAAAAGAACAGTATTATAGAACTAACACGCAATTATGGAGCCAATAAATATAGTTATAAGTTATTTTTTAAAATTAAAAATAGTTATAATCCGAAATTAAAAGCAGTTATCATTCGAAACTGTATAAAATTATCATCCGAAACAAAACACAACTTATCATCTAAAATTTTATAAAATTATCATCAAAACATAACACAAGTTATCATTAGTAATCTACACACTATCACTATCGTTATCAACGGCAAAATCACCAACATACTAGATACACCATCACTACCACAACAATAATAACACCACCACCACCATAACAAGAACCACATCACCACAATAACAACAAAAATAATAAAGAAAGCGTGAAGAAGAAAAAGAAGAAGAAGAGGCGGCGGCTACACGACGAGAAAGGGAAAGAGGCGTCGACAGTGTGGCGCGGCACGAAAAAACAGCACTGTGCTGCAGCGTTACTGGTGTACGATCTCCGCCCTTGACTGGTTCGTAACCGCTCGTCGAGATGGTGAGATGATGGAGGTTAGGGCAAGGGGATTGAGAAGTGAAAGACAGAGGACGGTGGAGGTTAGAAGAAGGGAAGTGAAAGAGAGAGACAAAGGTTGTGCACTGTGCTGCAGCGTTATTGGTGTACGATCTCCGCCCTTGACTGGTTCGTAGCCGCTCGTCGAGATGGTGAGATGATGGAGGTTAGGGCAAGGGGATTGAGAAATGAAAGACAGAGGACGGTGGAGGTTAGGAGAAGGAAAGTGAAAGAGAGAGACAAAGGTTGTGTTATTGTCTTATTGGCTCCTGTTGACTAGTGATCATGTGGACTTCTTAACATTTCTCTTAGGGAAATAGTGAATAGTAAAAGGAAAGAGAGAAAAGAAAAAAAAAATTAATTATCTATTATCTCTTTAATATTAGCTCCAAAGACTTTCACATTGGGAATTAATTGTGATACTACAAAGTACAAGCAAGGAGCAACTAGGAAAAATTGCTTACATGTTAGTATGTTACATTTTTTTATTGCGATATTCCCTGTTTCCACGTACCCAGAACTATTCATAGTTAAAACGAATGGGCGGGCATCAACAGTACCTGGATATCAACAAAAGGGCCAACTCAACTGTTGCGAAAGCATAAGCATCTTAAAAGTTAAACAGTGAAATACTGGCTGAGCCCACGACCCAAAATAAAAATAAAAATAGAAATCAAAGATAATGGAGATGCGGGGAATCGAACCCCGTGCCTCTCGCATGCGAAGCGAGCGCTCTACCATATGAGCTACATCCCCACGTTGAAGACCTGTTTTATGAATTAAATAATATCAATCTAAAGCCCTACGACTAAAATTTAAAAGCATGTCATATTGACCACAATATAAAATGTAATTAATTCCTTCTTGTTTAAATAATAATTTATAATTTATTAAGAATTTAAGAGGATAAAAAGACGTGTGAATTGACTGAAGGCGATACCCCGCTACTATATACTTGCATTCCATATATAGTGGTATCCATACCTTGTTTTGCTCATGCTAATATGCTATCATGCACGTCTCTAACAACAACAACTATGAAAGTAATTAACAAAAGGCGGAATACCAATATTACCCTTCATTTCTACCAATTGCGTTGCCTCCCTCCATTCCATGAGCAAAACGGAAACTCACCGCAGTTTTGAAATCGCACGTTTCGAACAACACGCTTCATGGACGCGCGCGCGTTTCACCGCCATTCCTCCTCATTCTTCATTACCATCGCTTTCACGTTCCCATTCCATATCGACGAAGAATCTCTTTAATTTGCAGATTGCTACGTCCATGATCCGGCGTCGTATGATCGCAGCGCCATTTCTTAATTCTTAATACGTTGCCATGAGAAGCGGCGAGAGCTTCCATTTTATTCACTGCTCTTTCTCATCATGGTGAGGTTCATCCCCGGATTCGCATTGCCGATGCTCCTTCTAACAGGTTTAATTTCATCATTCTTATATTTGTTAATTAATTCCTTGCATTGCGATTTTACTTACTTACGTACACTTCACAAACCCTCATAGCTAGTATTGATTGTTACTCTGTAATTCTCAGCTGATGCCTTTAATTTTCTCTGATTCATATGCAGCTTCTTTACTTAACTGGAGTCTCATTTCTTTGCTTAATTTGTTAGCATTCCTTTTCATTCAGTACACTGCACCTAGAAAGGGTGAGAAGCTTGCTGCCTCTGACCTTTGCTTTAATTTTTACGAATTTACTCTAAATTTATAGCTATTCTGCTTCTATAATTTCATATTATGGATAGATATAGGAATATTCTATAGTATAGATGAATTCTCAATAGTTTGTACTCTTTTTAGAGTGAATGAGTCATGGAGAAGAAAATGTTAGCCTATTAGTTTAGTATCTTAGGGTTAGCTTAATTGTTAATAACATTTGATCACTTGGCGATTGTTGCTTTATTTTTTATTTACTTATTTCTGAGCATTTCATATACAAATTTAATTGTTATATTTTCATCTATGTTTTCAACTTCTCAAACACGATAATTTGTCCTTGCAAATAGGCTCTCGTTTCCATTCACAATATTCGATATCATGGTCCGTCCTTATACTGTCGTCTTTGACCCTACTATCTCATGCCATATTTCACATTGTTTTGGCCATTGAGGGAGATCGGTGGAGTCTTGCCGATGCTCAATGGGCTCGGCTAATTGGATTAATAAGGTAATTGA
>JASCZI010151341.1:0-37280 GCA_036250425.1 Stylosanthes scabra
CATTCAAATAAATCTATAGTAACTTTAATTGAACATAACTACTTAACCTAAAAAAAAATAGATAATGAACTACTAGCATTATATCAACTAATTAAGAAAAAAAAAAATTATGTACTAGTCATGTGCTATAATGTGTAATTGTGTTGTTACACTTTAGGTATACGAATGATTATACATTTAATAGACTCATTTGCACAATAATATTTTTATAATTTATTTAGGTTTGTTTGAATATTTGTAGGGATTATCTTTATTTTTATTTTCTTTGTGCTAAATTATTTATCTTTTGAGATTTAATAAGAATTAAATTTTATATAGAGGTTCTAATAATATCATGTCATTATACAATTTCTTTCATAAACTTAAATTGAGAAAAAAAAATATATAAATAGTTGGTAAATTCTTCCCAACCTAACCCCTTCAAAATTAGGGTTTTTGAGTACCTTCTATGATTTGTAATTTTTATTGAATGAATTTAATTATCTTACCATAATTAATATTGACCGTCTCTTTAATCATAGTTAATTAAACCAAATCACTAAATCATGATATAACTACATCATCATATTTGAAGTATTTTAATTTGGGGTTATTAGATTTTAATTAATTGATCCACTTCTATTGCTCAGCTGTTTATTACTTATTATTCTGATGAACTATTATTATTATTATTATTATTATTATTATTGTTATTATTATTATTATTTCTTCAGGCTTATAGTAATTTCTTGAGGAATCAAACTGTCGCTAAACTTGAGACAGCAACATTTGTGATTATGACACAATTGGGCATGTTATGTGGCAAACAACCATTTTAATGTGTGGCCATGAAAATAATATGCTAACAACCTCGTGCAAATTAATTAAAGAAAAGTTCAATTGTTATACATATACTATATACATTACTATCCACTTCATTCTCATCAATAATTATAAGGCCAGAAAATTGAATATGGTTAAGAAGGACTAGTCCATTCAAAATCCTCCCTCTCCCCACATTTACTAGTTATATAATCTTTCTTTTTTAATTTGTCCACCTAATTTATCATAATGTATTATGGTTGCTAATTAATTTGTAAATTGTATATGTATGTAAGATATCTAAATATTTATGTATTTTATTTTATATTTTCAAATAATATAGTCATTATTTTTTATTTATCTTATATTTAAAAAATGTTTTAAATTAACAAAAAATAATTAAATTCTAAATTTTTTAAATCATAAAATTCTGATATTAATAGATAAAAAATACATAAATATTTTTTTTTAATCTCTCACGTATATATATAGTGATGCAAATGGCACTTATTATTATATATGATGCCTAAATAAATTAAAGAAGCTTTTCTTAGGTGTTTCAATATACATCTCCAGAATAATATTACTACTTCCTATTCGTCATCATGGTAGCTAGAATTTCGATTAAACTCTTAAAATTTTTCAAAAATACAATTTTTAATAAGTTAATTAATTTTATAAAATTTATACTAAGTCAAACAATTTTATGATTAAATGATTTTATATTTTTATTTTTTAATTTATTTTTCGATAAATAAATCTCGATTTTCGCTCCCTTCCTTGTCATCATTGTACACGTACACTCTCTGTTATGAAAATGACAACGTTATGCATTTAAGCCACATCTTTCACTTAATTGACGATAAACTAGTTGCAAGTCTTGGAATCCGAGTAATGTAGTGCGGTATGGGAATGGAGGAGCTTTGTGCTTTTTATTTTTTTTTATTTAATAGTTTTACTATAATAAAAATTTTAAAATCTTCGTATAAAAATTTCTTAATTATTATTAAATAGTAAATTAAATTGTTAGATTTTAATATATTATAAAAATGTTATATATTTTTTTAAATCGTAACCTTTTTTAAAAATGTGATTTAAAAAACTAAATTTTCATGAAACAGTTACCAATTTTATTTACCATAACATTCATTACACCATGCATATACTTTCCATTTCAAAGCATAAGTGTTAAATAAATACATGCAATATATATGTGTTTATTTAGATATTTTTGTTGTTTGCAACTTTTTTTTCTCTCTAGTTTTTATTTATTTATGTATCTATTTATTTATGTGACAATATTAAGGGTTTTTTTTTATCTCCATTATTAATTATAGTGAGTTTACTAATTATTTACGTATGGTTGGGTCCCTCAATTCATCTACTTGACTTAAGTCTTATCCATGTAGCTTTGACCTTCAACAAGAATTAAAAAACATATCTATTATTGAGTGTGAATCTCATAAAAGGAATCCGAAGTACTAAAGTATTTAATTGATGTAATTAAGGAGATTAAAGAAGAAAAAAAAAAAAAAAAGGATTGCTATTGACTTGTTATTGTTATGATGATGATGATGTTTTCTTATCTTTCTACCATCTCGATCTTAATTTAAAATGTACAACTATAAATGTGACCACACTTATTATTGTGCAGCAGGTTTTAATTATATTTAAATTCTAAATTTGTTTAGAATCATATGCATATATATATTTTATGTCCCATTTTGATATTATTTTGGCCCTATACAAATTATAAATTATATACATTAAAAAATGATTTATTATGCATATTATTATTTCAATAACGTACACCTATTTTTTTTCAACAAAGTCCAACTAAGTTGTTCACGCGCGCACTGTACGAACAGAAATTTATATGTACAACGAACATGTTTTTATAGTTGACATAAACAAATTTTAAAATATGTTTGTTTGCTTTTAAATTTTCTATTCGTTCTAGTAGTAATATTCTGTTCGTGCGCATGGGATGAGAGTGAACAAAATTCACTTGATTTGACTTAGTTGAAAAAAAAAGATGTACATGTAATATGATTGTTATTATATATATTAAAAAATGATTTATTATGCATATTATTATTTTTGTCTTCACATTGTTTCTCCTCATCAATCTACCAATGCAAACTATTTTTTTATCCATGTCAATGTAATTTTTCTCTCTGTATGTTAATCCTGTTCAATCTTCACATTTGATCCAAACATTTCAAGATTGACCTTGATTATTTGTCCAACAAAAAGAGGTCTACACTAAATATTATTAGTCACTTGTTGTGTGTTCTTCACATTCTCTCAATTTCTAATAACATAGCTCACAAACAATTCATCCCTAATAACATACCTCCTCAATATGATTTAATAAATTAAACCAATTTATAATTATTCAAGGGTTATCAAGACAAATTATATTTCTTTATTTGGTATATAGGAGGGTACATACAATCCTGATTGCTTGCCTAATTTTGGAATACACATGTAGAGGGTATATATGTAATTTCATGTATACATACATAAAAGCTATAGAGATGAGTAAGTGGTCCTAAATAGTTATGTGAAATAATATGACATGGAGTATGTTGTTTGGTTTAAAAACTCCAAAGGCCCCCCACAACCCAACAACTAAGCTTTGTTTGTAATTTCTTTTTAGGGAGATACTCACGAAATACATATTTACCTGTAAACTATGTTTAAATGATTCAATTAAATATGTATATTTAAATTTAAACATATTAATTCATTAAACGATTCACGATGTAAACTGTTAGATAATTCAGTTAAGCATATTAATGCATTAAAAGATTCACGATATATGATCTTCACATAAAAATATCTTGACATGAGTATATCTTATTGTTATGCTGCCCACAACACCATCTTTAAAAACACACTCCAATTTGCCCCTTTTGTCATTAGACACACCAAAAGATATTCAAGACACTAGAGTTACCCAAAAATCCACCTCCACTTCTACTTCTCTATCTTCAAATTCATCAAACCGTTCTCTTTCTCTTTCTCTACTACTACTACTCTATCTTGCTATCTATCTATCTATTTACCTATCTTCTCCCTACAACTTCTACCATAGCTTGTGACATGGATGATGATGAGAAGGTGCATGTTGAGCTTGATGGAGAAGCAGGGCACGTGCAATACTAACTCACCATACAAGAATTATATTCACATTCCTATTATATTTGTTTATTAATTTCATATTTTAGTTGCAAACATTGGTAGGTTAAGTTAATGGTAGATATGATGATTGAGTTAGTTCTTCATGTGCCCCTCTTCCCCATCATGACCACACCACCTTAATTATATAGCATTTGGAAGAAGCTAAGGATTACATGGAGAAAATTTTGATTGGAGGTGAGTACTACTTATAATAATGTTATCATCACTATCAATTCAATTATTATAATTCTTTTTTAATTTCTTGATTTTTTAATTATCCTTATTATATATTATTCTTCAACATATAACATTATTATCATGATTTTGGGGTAATAAGAATATTTGAAATCATGGGATGAAGTCAAAAACAAATCTTGGAAAAAAAAAACTTTAAGGATATATAATAGATATTTAGTGTTGATGAGTGGCTTTGGAAGAATGTCGGTGTGTGTTTTGGAAAAAATATTATGGTGATAAATCATTATTGACTGAACAACTTGATTATGTCATAATCAGAGAACATTGACATGCATGTTAGAGAGAGAGCAATAATAATCAACTAATAAATTATTATTATTATTATTATTATTATTATTATTATTATTATATGAAGAAGGGTCTAATAATAACAACTAAGTACACAGTCTTATTCCAACTCGTAGGTTTCAATTCTCTCCCAATCACTCACTCAAAGAAAAAAATTAAAAAAAAAATCATCTTAATTATTTGTTTAATTTAGTGGATATTTATTGATTTGATTATTTGATGTTGAAGCAAAATTTGAGCCAATTATTGTTGCATAAATATGATTATATATCACTGTATGAATGAAAGAAAACCACCATATATGTTGAGACATATCATATCAAGTTCATGCTATCATCAACAGATTGAAAAACTCAAAAGAAGTAAATTTAGGTCATTTTTTATTATTTATTTTTTACTAATACTAATTCTCAACAAACAATAGAATAATATGTCATTCTCAGCGATGCACTATCTAATGAATGAATGACCTTCCTTAGCTTGCCTCACATTCAATTGCATATGGGTTTTTTAATTATCATTGAAAAGGACCAAAGTGGTATTATGAGTCATTTATGGATGGTTTATTATCCTCCTAAGGAAAAAAAAAAACTTACAATAATTAACTTATATTGCTACTTAACTAACATAGTAATTAAAATAAGAATTTAATTTTCAGATATCGTCATTATAAAAGAGTTTTACACATACATCTAATCAGGTATTTTCATATCATTAAAAATAACTAATTTTTAAACTCACTGCTTCTAATATCATATAAATGCATAAATTTAATTTAATAATTATATAAAATTCTTTATACTATCAGTGCATCAAAATTAAACTCTTAAAATATTTACCTGCTAAATTAATTAATAAATTTATGTGTTCACTGAATATATAATAAGTTAGTAACTTCTGATTATTGAGAAAGACAAAGTTGGGATAGAGAAGGAATTTTGTCGATATATATAAGAGAAAGATGAAAATTGAAAAAAAAAATGGAGGTGTTCCATTCCCCACTAGGAGTCATTGATGATTTTCCATTTCCATTATATTATCACAGAAATGCAAGCCACGTTGGTTCTAGATTTGTCAAGCTTCTGTTTTTTTATTATATTATTATTATATTGTCCAATTAGCTTTTTTCCCCTCTATTTATGAGAAATAATTAAAAAAACAACAATGATATATTTCAGATGAAAATATACACAAAAAACCTTTTACTAACCATTATATTCTCTTAAAAATTTAACATTTTAATAGACATATATAAATCCTTATATATCTAAGCATCTTTTATAATTATCTGATTAACAGAAATAACAAATTTTTTGAACAAGAATAGCAAATGGTTGTTATATACAAGTGTTGTACAAAAATCAATATGCTTTGTACACAAACACAATAAATGAAAAAAGAAAAATATATTTATTCACTTTTGAATCAAACAACTCCTATCATCATATTCTCTGTTGTGACTTTTGATGAGCAATGTTAGCTTTAATTTATTCAAACACTAATTTAATCTTGAGTCTTGACAAATTAAAACAGTTTGGCTAGTAACATTTTATTTTATTCATAATCTTTATGTATTTAATTTCTGGACATTTTATTTTATTTTGTTTTTTTTTTTTTTTTTTTCTAAAGACATGCCATTAAAATTTTGTGAATAAAAGGCCAAACATGCCATTATTATTCTTCTTGTTTTTCCTAAGAAAAATTTATATGAAGTTGAGCATGGAAATTGGCAAGGCCATTCTTTTTGTGACAATAATTGAAAGTGATGTTATCATAAAAAGAGTAAATGAGGCTAAAACAAGAATGCATCCAAAAGACAGCACATATGAATGGCATAAGAGGAAAATTGATTCTCTCCTAATCAGGCATTCCTTGGCATTATTATTGCTAATTAACCTCTAATTAAGTACACCTACCTATACTTAGTTAAAGGGTATATATGTCTAACTACACTAAGACTCAAAGAAGATTTAAATACAACTTTGGATACGTCGTGTACATGACGATTTTTTATAACTGTCGCAAAATATTTTGCGAAGATTAAAAATCGCTGCAAATTGAATAAAAAAAATCTACAATTCAATTGCTTTTCATTTTAGAAAAAATATATACATATTGCAATTTCGAAGATATGGGGTCATGGATATAAATGATTGGATAAGACATGAGTTTACCATCATCATCATTTACCAAACTTAATTAAGAATATACTTTATAAGATTCTTTAATTCACTCAACTAACCCAATCCTTTATTATATACTCATTTATATTTTATGTAATTTCTTCAAAAAAAATTCAGCATATATAATACAAGACATAATAAATAAAAGTGACAGCATACAGTATATATAGAAATAATAACAAGAATTTGATTTTTTATAATAATTTTCCTTTTAGAAATTAATGTCTCGAATATTGGGGCAAATTATACATAAAAATAACTTTTAGAGCCAAAATCCTATACTACTAGCTTTATTTAGCTTAACTTGTAATTAATTTCGTTTTCACAATTTATATAGGTTAGGTTGATGTACACTCGAAGTGGTCCATAAATTAAAAACATAGTAACTAAATTTTGAGCCATACATATAACAAATTGAAAAGCACAAACACCAAAGTGCAAGTGGATTATTGCAATACTAATAACCTCAATTTTGGTATACATATGAGATACTCTATCTCTTTTTTAAAATAAGTACAGTCTCATTCACTTTTTTTTATTCTCTGAAATAGTGATGTATTTACTATTTAGATAAAATAATTATTTATCCACATTAGTAATTTTTTTAATGGACTTGAAAAATGAAAATATATATATGAAACTTTAATTTGTGAAATTTATAAAAAAAAAAAAAACTTCCTCCACTACTAACTCACTCCAAATGACTGAGATGTATATTGAGAAATAATTTCTCCTATATAATATTGGAAGCGTTTCAGGTTATTCCTGTGTTTTTAGTTATTAATCTTATATATATAAAAACATTTTATTCTCGGTTATACCATTTCCTATAATATTAGTGTTAGAAATGTTCACCTGTCATGAGATCATAGCCAATATACTTAAGCGTGCAATAACAATGGTGCTTCTTGGCATGTTGTGAAAAGGCCAATGTGCATGCTTAAAAAGAAATTAAACTACAAAACGCTAAGAAGATCAGCATCCACTTAGATATCACAGCAAAGCTATAATTTGTGCCAATCACAATCAGTACAAGTATATAATAAAGATATTAATTTTATTAATAAATAGCACTTTATATCAAGAAAAATTGCTAAATTTAAAACATATATAATATTTGTCCATCTAGCCATTTATATTAGCTTGAAGAACTAAGGACTAATAAAATTGCAACTCTGACTATAAGTCTTCCATTATTTACATGTTCTAAATAATTTTTTAATGTGTTTAATCTAATTTACATGACACAAGTGAAAATTTATTACATATGTGTACACTTGAAATCAAAACTCTTTGATTGGAGAAGATACTGAAACTATTCAATCAAAACTCATCAGATTCTACACTTGAAATCTCATGTCTATATATAACAGATTATTCTGTTCTCAACAAGTCAAAAAATGATTCTTGTGAATATGAAAGTTCAGAAATTGAATTAAGAAGAAATGCTTCCCAAGCTCTAGCACCAGGAACAATTTTTTTTGCAGCAATTTTCTTCATCAGTTCAAGTGCTTCGCGAATCAAACCCTTTTGGCACATCTGAACTATGATATTATCAAATGTAGAAGATCTTGGATAAAAACACTTCTCCAACATTTCGTCAAGCAAAACACATGCTTCTTGAATCTCAGCTTTACCAACAAAACCATCAAGAATGATCCTATATGTATGTAAGTTCATCTCAATTCCCTTCAATCTCATCTCTTTCACTAATCCTCTAACCTTACTTAAATCACCAGCCATAAATAATGCATTCAGTAAAGTATTGTAAGTAACAACATTTGGTTTGCAACCTAAGTCTTCCATAGAAGCAACAATCTTAAGTGCCTCATCTGAATTTTTCTGCTTACACAAACCATTTATATAAACATTGTAAGTATAAATATCAGGGATTAGTCCCAGTACCAGCATTTCTTCGAAGAGTTCGTCTAGCTTCACGTAATCACCTTCTTTGACAGTTCCATTCATGACAATAGTGTAACAAACGCTGTCCGGCTTGATTCCATCTTCTTTCATTTGATTCAGAATCTCGAAAGCATCCATAGCCTTCCCTTCCTTCACCAAGAACCTCATCAAATTTGTATAATCAATTACACCAGGTGAAAATCCTAGTTTCCTCATATCACCCCAAACAACCAAACCATCCGTGCCGGTCAAATCGCCTTGTTTGCACATTGAAGATATTATTAAAGAACATATCTCACCATCCAAACTAAACCCATCTTCAATCATGAGTTTCATCATCTTAACAGCATAACCCACCATCTTCATCCCACCCAACGCCTTAATCAAAACCCGAAACGTGGATTCCTCGAAGCGAATTCTCATGTGCTGGCTCTTCAGCAGTACATTAGGCACCATCCCAATCCACTCAGGCCTCCTACAGAGCAAAGAAAGCAACAGGTCCAATGATCGAACAGTTGGTGTGCATCTTAACCTCGGCATCCTGTAAAACAAAACAACAGCATCTTGGACCATACCAACATGACAATAGAATCTAATAAGGTGCATTAACATCAATTCAGGTGTCTCAAAACTCTCCATGGCCTCAATGTGATCAAGAACAGGTGGAATATCATGAACATAGGAGTGTTGTGTCAAAACTTTGATGAGAAAAAAGTAAGCTTTTGGAGTTGGGTCACAGCTATAAGACTTGAAAGAATCAATAAGGGTAGAAAAAAGAGATGCTTTCTTCTTCTTGTTGTTGTTGTTAGAATCCAATTGAAAGCTTGCTCTTTTGAGAGTTTCCATGGCTTGATCCTCAGCAAAGTTGTGGTGCCATGAAGTTTTGTATGGAGAATGTGGCCATTTTCTGAACTTTCTGAGATACATGCTTGCACGCTTGGATAAATTGCTTCTCACCATTTTCTTGAATTTGATTGGAGAAAAACAGAGGAACAAAAGGCATATAGATTATAGAATAAGAACTCAGAGACAGAGTCAGAGGATTCGATGTTCAATTACTTTCTCAGCCTGGTATATCAACTCTTCAACTTTCTTCTGTTAAAAAAATAATAATAATAATAAATTAAGCCACAAAAATTACACTTAAAATCTTAAATTATTTTTCGGATAAAAAATACCCGGAATTTATAATTCATAAAAATGACATCAGATAATTAACAATTTCACGCATAAAAGGTTTTATTCACGTGTTTTTTAATACACATTTTAAAATCATTTGAGAGAAATTTTATTATTTTAAAAATATAATTTGAAGGCAGTTTTTACGAGAAAATATTGCTGGCCATTATTTTTTCAATTAATAATTAATTAACAATTTCATTCCTCATCATTTCTATTAATTTAGATAATCTATTCTTCGTATTTTAGATAATTTATTTTTTATTATTTTAAATAACGAGTCTTCCAATATTTTGAATAATAAGTTTTTGCTTAGTTTGTATCCTAATTTTATTTACTCTCTGACGGATTTCATATGGTAGATAAATATATTATCCAACTCACACAAATTAATTAACTGCAGATCTAAGCTCCATTTAAAAATTGTCTTTGATCAATAGATTATTTTATGCATAAAAAAAAAAGAACCCCCATACTTACTTAAGGGAAAGTTCACCAACCCAACTAAGACTTTGTTGGACGTACGGAAATTGATCCTTACCCGCAAAGTAAGATTCCTCTGATAAGGTTGACCACTTCATTAGCGCGTTTGACTTTCAGCTGTGAATTGAAATCATCAAACTTTACACAAATTAGTTCATCAAAAGTATATATATACACATATACATGAATGAATTAAATTGTACGAGTATATGATATAATATGATGGCAAATCGAAGCCCAAGTTATGGGAGTGCTATAATCAACCCTCAGTATTGTGTTCCATATTCAGTTGATCTTATAATCACCAAGGACAGAACTTTCGGGGGTCACCACTTCACCGTAACGGACGTCAACGAAGACGTCGTTTTCACTGTTAAGGGTCCTCTTGTTTCCATCCTCACACCTCATGCCCACCGCTTTCTGCGTGATGCCAATGGCACCACCATCCTCCATCTTCGACAGTCACTGGTAACTAGTTTTATTAAAAATTCAGTCAACATCGGCCAACAATTTAAATTGAATATTATATTTATTTGGGTTTCAAATATTCTGTTTCTAAAAAATATAAAATTAACTTATTGTTGGTTGCTTTAGATTTTAAATATTTTATAGATTTTATTATGGATGTTTTATGAACAATAATTACGAACTTCTATTTTTTATTTGTTGATTTATTAGTTAAAAAATATTAATTATCTATATTTTTTTTATTATTTTCATTTCCTCCTTTTCCCTTAATTTGCATATGTATGTGCTATGTTAAGGAGAGAATGTGTATTTAATAATTTGTTGGCGGAATCCCATTCGTACAAATTAACTCTATTTAAAATCGTCATTTTAAAGTGTTAGATTATAATTTAGTTAGACATGTCAAATTATCTAATAGATATTAACAAACAACTCAAGTGTACATGAATATTCATCTAGTTTGTTGGATAATGCAGCTATTACAAAGTGGATGGAAAGCATATAGAGGTGAAAGTGGAGAACAAAGGGATCTAATCTTTACTTGGAAGCCACCGCAACTGTTCCAGCGAGGCACCAAAATGAAAGTGTTCTTAGCAAATAATACCACACAAGTCTGTGATTTCAAACTCGTCAAAGCAAGTTTCTTTGGACGATCTTGGATTGTTACCATCGCTGAATCGGACACTGTTGTTGCCCAGGTACAATAATTAAAAGCCATATTATTTACAATAATCAATTCACATTATTTATAATCAATTTTTTTCTGGTAATTGATTGTATATAGTTTGAAATAGAATTTATGCATGATTATATATATGTGTGTGCAATTGTTATTGTAGATAAAACACAAGGTTGGAAGTATAGTTAGCAGAGAGAAGTTCATGATCACAGTGTCTCCGAACATAGATTACGCATTCATAGTGGCCCTAACTGTGATTTTAGAGGACTACCTCAGCCCGAGACAGTGACGGATTCAAAAATTTTATGTAGTGGGATAAAAATTATTTATATTTAGATGTTTAAAATTTTATGTATATTAATTAAGTTTATAATTATTTAATTTAATTGATCACTCAAGTAGTATATTAAATTAAAATTGTTTTCTTTATCATTTTAATATTTTGTAAATGTTGTAACAATCTTATTGTGAATTTGTGATATTAATATTTAGTAACAAAAAATTTTCTCACTCAATAGATATGGTTTGTACGTTTAAGTGTGGGGGCAAAGTTTTATTTCACTGGGACATTGTATGTATATCCTTAGTGTTTTAATTAGGTTAAAATGCTTGTAGATTCAATAAATACAATCTTTAATTTGTTTTTTTTTTTATAAACTCGATCTTTTTTACTGCGAGAAGAGAATAATATTATATGAGCTAGGCTTATGGCAATTTTTAATTTGTTTTTTCATGAGATATATTAGAAATATTATTATTTGAATCTTTTATTAATCCTTTTATTCTTTGAGAATTTTTAATTTGTCTAATATTTGACTCTTCAATTTTTTTATTAAAAATGTTTAAAATGTTAATTACCTGACATTTTTCCGTTTGACAAATTTGGCTAACATTTAATAGAGAAGGAAAATAAAGCTAAACATATATAGGTGACAAAAAAAAAATAAAACTAATAATGACCAATCATATTGATAACAAAGATTGATAACATACAAAAATAGTAAATTGAAATCTATAGCAATAGAAACTAACCTAAAAATGTTTCACTTTTCCCAAATTCTTGATCATCATCATCCATTAAGACACAAAAGAAAACCTTCAATACACATGATTTTTTATGGCTATGTATCTGGATAAGCCTCATATTGTTCCTATTTTGCCACCGTCGGTTAGCTCCACCGGCACCGCCGTCTACGCCGTTGTTGGACCTCAATTTTGTGCTACATACACCGTGTATGTAACCCTGGTGAGGCACGTTGTGACTTTAAGCGACACGTGCTTTAATGTGACCGATGATAATGGCAACCTCGTTTTCTATGTGAAGTCAAATGTTGTTTCCCTTCATGACCGCATTGTTATCAAAGATCCTCCGGGGAACACCATCATCACGCTCCGACGCAAGGTTTATACAACGAATGAAACTCAGATATAGTTAACTTCACGTCAAGTTTATCTTTATAATCGTTAGATTACAATTTAATTAAATATATCAGAATCTTTGACAGTTTTTAACAACAACTTCATGTGAAGTCCACTACATATGAGTTTGATTTCATCATCTTAATCTCTTATTATTCAATTATTTTTATGATATAATTAATTGTAAATGAATATAATAATTAACTAACTCCATTGGCGCATTAGACGATGACTCTACGTGATCGATGGCAATGTTTTAGGGGTGACAGCGTGAAAGACAAAGATCTAATATTCAACGTAAGACGAACATTCTTTGTACAACATGTTGCAAAATTGGATGTGTTCTTAGCACATAACACTGCCGAAAAAGTTTGTGATTACAAGGTCAAAGGTAGCTTTCTTGAACGATCAGCCACAATTTATGTTGGTGAGACTGATATTATTGTTGCCACCGTAAGTAACTATAATTACTAATTATCTTGCTAATTTATGTTGGTGAGTTATTATTTTTTGTTTGGATAATACTCATTTAGTCACACATATCAAGTTAATTAACAATTTTTAACAATCAAATTCACGTTAAGTTGACTAGACTTGAGCATTTACCTCTTTAAAAATGGCAACTCACCTGCAATCAACTTAATATAAAATTGTCATTTTAAGACGTTAAATTATAATTTAGTCAAACATATTAAATTATTTAACATTTCGTAACAATTAATTTTATATTAAGTTAATTACATGTGAGTATTCACCTTCTTCAAATATATTCTTAATAATTGTTGTGCTTCGGACAAATTAATTCTTATTAAATAATAGAAAATATTTTTTAGTTTTTTTTTGTCATTTTAAAAAAATTAAAATACTAATTCTTTTTTATTTTTTTACTATTAAAAGCTAATTTAATTTGTTTACTATTATTCTAAAATATGTCGTACTCTATTTTGTCAATATTTTTTGTTAAAAAATTAATAATTTAAAGTTTCATTCTATTTTTTTTTTTTGGTCTAGCTATTTTAGTTATTATTATAATAGTGAATTTATAGAAATAATATATATAATATGATGTTAATTGCACATGCAGATGAAAAAACATCACACTGCTGGGAGTATTCTGATTGGGAAAGACAATTTCACAATCTCTGTGAGCTCAAACTTTGATTATTGCTTTGCTGTGGCGATAATTATGATCCTTTACGAGCTCAACCGTGATGATTAGAGACAATATAATTTTTAATAGTTCACAATTTATTTATTTAGGAGATGTATTTTATTCTAATCAATAATTTTATTTGAACAAGTAAATTTAACTAATTAAATTCAATAAAATCATTTATTTATATGCTAAATAGAAAACTTATCACATAAAACTTTATTTATATGTAATTTTTTATATTATTTAACGTTAAAATAATATTTTATTTAACATAAAAATAAATCATTTGGTTCAAACTCACTTGTTTTTAATTCCTATGTAAGGTAGAGTAGGGAGTTGCTAAGAAGGCAGAGTTCCATTCATGAGAATTCATATATGTGGGTAGTTACTTTACTTCTCTACTTTCATCTTCTTTCAGAACATATCCAAGTTGTGGTTTTGACTTTTGACCATTTCCGAATTCCAATTTGACCCATTCACGTCTCACATATTAAAATCTAAAGGGGGTGTTTATAATATTTGAATACTTTCGAGATATATGAAATAAATAATAATAAATTTTGCTTACTTTAAAAAATCACTAAAGAAAATTCAAACACGCATACTTCCAAAACCTTCATTCATATATGGATGAAATTCTTCAAAATTAAATCATTATCCAATTCAATTATTCAATCTAATACATACAGTTGTTATTAATATCATGTCAAAATCGCCGGCACCACCATCACCATCACCCTCCTCCGCCTCCTCCGCCACAGCCATAATCAATCCTCAGTACTGTGTTCCACATGAACTTGATCTTATAATCACCAAGCCGGTAACTTTTGGCGGCGAAAATAACTTCACCGTCACAGACACCAACAAGAACGTCGTTTTCACCGTTGTGGGTCCCATTTCACCCATGCTCATGCCAAAGGAACGTTTCTTGCGGGACGCTCGCGGCAACACCGTCCTCCATCTTCGCAAAGCGGTAATTTAGTGATTAGCTTATTAATCTTCTTAAGTAAGTGCATGCATTTGTATTCTCTCTTTTGGACATACAGTGGCTCATTTGCTAGTAATAAATTGTTAAATGGAGTTTTTATCTGCCACGGATTAATCCTGAGTAATAATCAATAATCATTTTCTCCGCGTAATTAATAATCTCTAATGTGAATGAATATAATTGCAGATAGGTGATGATATTTGGAAAGCATATAGAGGTGGAAGTACGGAACAAGGGGATCTGATTTTTACTCGGTGGCTAGCGCCGCCATTTCAGCTTCAAGCCACCATGGGTGTTTTCTTAGCAAATAACAACATCACACAAGTCTGTGACTTCAAGCTTCGCAAACAGAATTCCTTCGGTCAATCTTGGCTTGTTTGCGTTGCCGAATCCGACACCGTTATTGCCGAGGTTTTTTACTTTTTGTTTTAATTAAAATATTATAAAAGATATTTTAATAATTGCAAGTGAACAAATAATTTTTGACGTCATTTAATTTTATATTAAATAAAAGATTATTTCGATGTCAAATAAAATTTTATTTATGTACAATTTTTTATACTATTTGACATAAAAATAATATTTATTTAGCATAGAAATAAATCACTTAATTAAACTTAATTAGTCAAAATCACTTGTTCAAATAGCATTACTTATTATATTTTAATTTATTGAAATAATAATTGATAAGATTTTCTTGATTATTGTAGATAAAACATGAAGTGTTCACGTGGTTTAGCAGAAAGAAATTCATGGTGAAAGTGTATCCGAACATTGATTATGCATTCATAGTGGCGCTAACTGTGACTCTTGAATACCACCTCAGCCATAGTGACTTGGCCAAGTTCTCAGGCTAAGGAAAAATTAAACCGCCACTGTTTCTTCCACTCAATACTTTAGTTAGTGTGAATTCAAGTAGCAACCAACTGCTGGATACTCCGTTTTTTACATTCTGTTTGCCTCCTTTTTTTGTATTTTAATTTCTGATCTTGAATATTCTCTTTCTGTCCACTGTACTTTTTTTTTTTAATGAATAATGTTTATTTAACAAATTAATGTATGCAATATTAATTTTATTTTTCATTTGCAACATTTATATAGTTTTAAATATTTTTTATTCTTTGAATTTAACTATTATTCTTTATAATCCAAATTTATTTAAGTATTTTTATTTATATATTGACTTCTATTATGGATATTGGGCCAGAAGGCTCAAATTTATTACGGACATACTTCATTCAATCCTTTTCATAACAGCACAATTCATTTCGGATCTAAAAACGGTCCGTAATTTTATCTACCAAATCTAAACAAGATAAGATCATATGAATCGATCTTGTAAATAATAGGAATCATAATCAGTATATAAAGGGGAGATTAACTCTCCTCTCAGGTATATTTTCTAAACCCTACTTAATTAACTACGTTATGAGAATTCTCAAATCCTTATTTGGCGAAACTCTATTAATGCACAACCATCTTTTCACATAAACCTCCAATCTTCTGTCTTGGAATTTCCGATTATGTCGGTAGTCCCAAAACCATCGAAGATATATTTCGTACAACCTCTAATCTTATAGATCATATCAAATTTTATATTGTGTTTAAATATTTTTGTACTATATTTATATTTTCACCTTACATGAATTAAGTGAATAAATTAAAACACTTCTATATGTAACATCATCACCTAACTATTATCGGATTAGTTACTCTATAACTTATTACCAACTTCTCATAGCAGTACATATTAGTGATCCTCTTGTAAAACAGATTGAGATTTGACACAATCATCAATAATACATTTTTCTTACTTTCATCTCTTTCCTTCCTTTCTTTCTTTCTTTCTTTCTTGTTCTTCAAGATTTGGACAAAAACATTGTACGGACCATAATGTATAGCCGCTGGTAATACAGAAAGTCAGAAGACGTATAATAATATTATTACATTACTGATAAATCTTCATCTTCAATATAATAATAAGCTTTCGGAGCCAATGATATCATCCTCAGCTTCTTACGCGCTAAGAAAGTTCTTCAATTTTGACCAATTCCTTCACACCCCAAACACTATCATTATTTTTTTCATGTCATCAGCATCCTTTTACCATGATACAGTATATTTTATTTGAGAGATGATATGATCTATATTGGTATACTATTTTAATTTTTTTAGAATATAAGATATAAAATTTATATTATAAATTTTTTTTTTATATTTATATCAATTTTTATGATATAAATATTTTAATTTTTTTAATTATTAATCTTAAGATTAGCCACTAAAAATATTGAAATAATATCAAACGATAAAAATACAGAAATATGATAAATTTGCTAATATATATACCAGTAGATGTGACTATTATATTGTACAATGAACATGATGGCATACACAACATCAACAGCACCACCCTTACAATTTGAAGGTGCCATGATCCACCCTCAAATGATGATGCCATTCACAACCCCAACAACACCACCATCACCATTTCCAACTACCATAATCCACCCTCAGTACTGTGCCCCATATCCAGTGGGCCTTGTACTCAAGAAAGAGAAGACTATTCTTCACAAGTATACCGTAACAGACATCAATGACAACCTTGTTTTTACAGTTACGAGCCCTCTTCTCACTATAAGGGAGCATCGTTTCTTACGTGACGCTCATGGAAACACCATCCTACATCTTCGCAGAGAGGTCATTAGTGGTGAAAATTATTCAATAATACTACATGTATACATATTCATACATCTATCCCAATAAAATATTAAAAAAAATTGACTCAAATTTTTTGTATTAAATTTAATTTTTTTTAATTTAAAATTTATGTGTTAAATTTTATTATTCTAAATTATTAGCTCATTCATTTTTTTATATTTGAATTAATATTAATAAATTTCATTTTCTTTACTTAAAAAATTGATTTAATTTCTAGCATTTTCCAACAGAAATAGAGTAGTATTACAAATTTCCACTAGAAAGAAAATTAATTTTATAAGTATAATTTTTTAACAAGGTTATTATCAAGTTTAAACAAAAAAAATAGTTAATCAGTCTTGTAAAACTCTTATATCCAAGATCCAACATTTAAATTTAACTTGAAAGTCACTATTATTTAATTGTTGGTATATATTAGCAGCTATTTAGAGATCGTTGGAAAGCATTTAGAGGACAAAGTATGGAACAATTAGAGATCTTTACTCGCAAGGAATCGTCACTGTTCCAGCTAAGGACCACATTGGATGTGTTCTTGGCAAATAACACTACCAGAATTTGTGACTTCAAGCTTGTCGAAGCAGGTTTCTTTGCACGATCTTGGGTTGTTAACATCGCTGAATCTGACATTGTTGTTGCTCAGGTTTAACTTTCTACTTTTTTATTTTTTTATTTTTTTTTAAAATTCAATGGAACAAGGCTACAGTTTTACTTTTTCCTTTTACTTGGTAGTATGCAAATAATTTTTTTTTATATATATAAATATGTTAGAATTTTCATGAACTTATAATATTATAGATAGACGCAAATTGAATTTATGAAGATATTGATATATAATTGGTATTATTGTTTTGAAGATAAAGCACAAGGTGGGTAGAATGTTTAGAAGAGAGAAGTTCATGGCGACAATATCTCCAAACATTGATTACGCATTCATAGTGGCTCTAACTGTGACACTTGATGACTGCATGAAGAGAAGGAGGAAGAGAAGAATGCGTTGATGTTTTAAATATGAGTAGGTACTAAAATTAGTTTCATATTTAAGAAAATAAAGAGAAGCAATGAGTTTATAAGATGAAAAATTTATTTACTTAGCATCTTGAAATTTTGAATTAGATATGGTGTCTGCTCATTTTATGTTTTCTCATTTTGTTTTTATTTTAAAATCTTGATGATTAAGTGCTCTCCACAATAGTCCAACAAATGGTATTGAAAATGTTAGTAAATTAGTTTCGTATGGAAGGAAACAAAGAAAAATAAAAAATTTATAAGATAAAAGATTCATTTATTTTTATGAGTTAAATATGATATTTTTTTATCTTATATTTTTTCACTTTATTCTTCATGATAGTATATATATAAAAGTTAAATTAATAATAATATTATTTTAATTTAGTAACTTATATTAATAATAATGAGAACTATAGTGACGATTATGATAATACTGAAATGAATATCATTCAAGACTAATATATATATATTTAATCATCAATATTGTGTTTATTGTTTGCTTTTAAGCTCGTTGAGTTCTTTAATTTGTTACCGTTGAAATTTATACGAAGTTGTTTATTTAAAACTATTAAAAGATATTTTAGTTAAATATATTAAATTATTTAACGATCAAATTTCACATGTATCAACATTTACATCCGTTTTGAATATGAAAATCAAATAATCCTCAATATATGTTAGAGAAAAATGATGCAGGAAGAAAGAAGAAGAATAAGATAGAGACTCAAGATTTTTTAAATATTTGTCCCCAAGTGTAACGTTCCAGTTAGTACATACTTTCTGAGCCATTTAAATATTTTCAATTTGGATGATGTTTGATGGAACTAATCATATATTAAATGTTATCCTTACAAGAATACTACTATATATAAAGTATAAACAACTAAATATGATATTTATACATAAAAATAACATTAGTGTATTATAAATCTTACGTAATAAGATTAAAACATATTCTTTTAGTTTTATGTAATTGTCAACTATAACTGTTAAAAACAACTATTTACGTAACATTTTTCTTAGATATTCAAACGGAAATTAAAAAGGAATTGATATTATATTAGAACGTTCCCATTAATTTGAATTTGAAAAATGTCAAGTGACAACCATATACATAGTTACAAAAGTATACTTGTTAATTATTATTATTATTATTATTATCTATTTTCAATTTTTTTTATGATATCTCTCAATCTGACCGGTCAAGGATTAATCCAACTAAAATTAATGAACTATTTCCTTTTTTTCTTTGTCCATAGTATTTCTTAACTCGATAAATCGATGATTAATCCACTGCGAATCTGAGCTCCATTTAAGGATCTGCCGCTGGTCGATAAATTACTGTATGCATTCGAACACCTGATATTTATTTAAACGAACCAGTGAGTTGTCTAGTAGACCCTGATTGACTATTTTCAATTTTTAAAAGCGTTGCGTGCAGTCTATCCTTTCTTTTTTTTTCATTTTTGGATTAGAGTACCCCTCTTTTGGGCTTGATTTAGTCTATTCCTTTTTTTTGGACATGGCCAGAAAGCCTGGTCTGGTCTAGACCCTGACCCGACCCAGAACCAAAATCATCTTGGCCCACAAACCCACCTATGCTACCCGGTTTCCAGCCCCCCGAGATCTCTCCATTCTCCGGCGTCTCTCTGTGTCAATTCTCTCACTGCCTTCATCTCCAGTAACTGCTTCAGTTTCTTCGTCTGTCGCCGACTGCAGTGGTTCACGGATGCATCCTTCCCTCCCGTACCGTTCGTCGATTCTGCTCTACCTGAGTTCCAGTTCCAGTGCTTTTGCAGCTTCGCCACACTCTTGTTCATGCTCGTGGATGGTAATTTGTCTTAATTTGTTCTTTTTATTAAAATTAACCTTGTTAATTTGCTAAATTGTTCAGTTATTGCTAAATTTGCTATTGTTAATTTTCGTTATTGGTATCGGAGGATTAATAATGGTTGCAATTGCCATAATTATTGTGATAATGCTTCGTGTTTGTGGCTTGATATGATGGATCTGTGATTTGAAACTAGTGCAAGCTGTTTGAGGAGGCATGTTGCAGCAGCATCTTGTTCTTGTTTTTATTGTTATTATTATTGTTGTTTGTTAGTTCATTCATCCATTCATCTTCTTGATCTTGCTTAGTTTTTCTTGCAGAATGATTTACTTCTGCATTGGTTTTTGTCTGAGTGCCAAAGCACTATGATACCAATAACTGCATAATGATTTTGTTCACTATCGTAGTTTTTGTTGTTGGTTTATAGTGACTACCTAATTTCTGTATGATTGATACCTTTTTATGACTTTTCTTCCAGTTATGGATGAGATTAATGCCTAATTTCTAGTTGATGTAGTATTTTTAATTTGGATGAGATTCTAAGGTTTATATTCTTTTCATAATTATATCAAAACCTTATTGCGTTCTACACTTTATTTTTTTTCTCTTATAATTTAAATTTTTGGTTGTATTGAGTTTATATGTTATATGTAGAAAGAGTGTATGGCATATCTTTTGAATTCCATCTTAAATTCTTAATTGAACCCACAATTTCTTTGATGTACAGAAAGAAAGAAAAATGAGTAGCAAATGGGGAACATTTACTTGAGTTGTTGGCTGTGGAACAATGACTTCTATTAACCAAGTGAGTTCCAAACCGCTCAACCTTTTCACTAGGATTAGTTTTTCCAGATGCTACTTCCAACATTTAAGGCTTATTCATACACAAACGGTGTCAAAGCATAATGACGATGATGTTACTGCAATGTGCAACTCGTTTAGAAGGGGGTGGAGCTGGGATATTATAAGCAACAAATTTGGTACATTCATGTTGAACGACTCGATGGTTGAGCGAGTGCTCCTGGAATTGAAGGACCCCGGTGATGCAAAATGCGCCTTGGGTTTCTTCCATTGGTCCACAAAGAGGAGAAACATTGAGCATGGAATTCGGTGTTATTCGATAGCAATCCATATCTTGGTTAGAGCCAGGTTGCTTGATGATGCTCGTGCATTGCTCGAATCAGTGTTGAACAAAACCAAGGAAAGCAGCTCAAGGATTATGGTTGCAGATACACTTCTTGACTGCTACCGGGTTTCTGATTCACATCCTATCGTATTTGATTTGCTGATACAGGCTTATGCAAAGCTAAGGCTGACTGATGTTGCTTTTGAGGTTTGCCTATATGTGGAGAAACATGGATTTTCCGTCAGCCTCATAAGTTTCAACACTTTGCTTCATGTCGCGCAGAAATCGGATCAGTTTGATCTAATTTGGGATGTTTATGAGCATATGATTCAAGAACGGACTTACCCTAATGTAGCAACTTTTAGGATCATGATTAATGCACTGTGCAAGGATGGGAAGCTGCAGAAAAATGTGGATGCATTAAATAGGATTATGGGAAAGTGGAATTCTACTCCTTCAGTGATTGTAAATTCTAGCTTAATCTTCAGAGTCATAGAGCAGGGGGAAATGGAAGAAAGCATGGTAGTAGTGTTGTTGAAAAGATTGTTGCAAAAAAATTTGATTCCTCACTCTGTTGCTTACTCTCTAATTATTCATGCTCGGGTGATGTTGGGAAGTTTAGATTCCGCACGGGAGATGTATGAAGAGATGGAGAGAAGAGGTTTCCAAGCAAATTCTTTTGTATATACATCATTTATAGGAGCATACTGCAGAGAGGGCCAAATTGATCAAGCCAATGTTTTGATGCAAGCAATGGAGGAAAGAGGCTTGAAACCATATGGTGAGACTTTTGATCATCTTAAAATGGGATATGCTAATTTGGACCAGTTGGAAGAGTGTTTGAGTATTTGTGATAAAATGTTGAGTATTGGACTTGTTCCTAGTTGTTCATCATTTAACAAGATGGTAGAAAAGCTCTGTGAGAAGGGGCATGTAGAGCAAGCTAACACCAAATTGACTTTATTGTTGGATAAGGGATTTTCACCCAATGATATCACATACACTTACCTAATAGAGGGTTATGCCAAAAAGGGTGAGATTCAAGAAGTTCTCAAGTTATATCATGAAATGGAGTACAGGTCAATTTCTCCTGGATTATCTGTTTTTACATCAATAATTCAGAGTTTGTGTTGTTGTGGAAAGCTTGAAGATGCTGATAAATATCTAAGGATTATGAAGGGTCGGTCACTAACCCCATCTGTTACTATATATAAGACATTGATTGCTGGCTATAAGCAAAAAGGGTTACATCACAAGGGCTATTCATCTTCAGAATGAAATGGATTCTTTGGTGCCACAATAAAACAAGTGAAGGTTATGCTTTCAGAAGTTAGTGCCTTTTTTGCTATTTCTTGCAATGTATCATATCATATCAAGGCCAAATTTTTAGGTGCTGTTTCCCCACACAACCAACTCAAATCCATTCCAAGTCAAGAATAGGATAACATAGGCGTAGTGGCCTATCGTCTATGTTATGCAATGGAATGTTTTTAAGTCTAAAATGAGTTATTGAACTAAGCATGTTGTTCATTGCATAATATCATAGAAAGTTATTTGTATAATCCAAGACAAACAAAAATATCATAAGGGATAGAATTCTTAATGTTTAAAAAGCTATTTATAAATCTCAAACTTAAGATGCTCTGATTAGTGAAAATAATAATTTTAACTATTGGATTAAATCAAGCAGCTGAGATAATAATAATAATAATAATAATAATAATAATAATAATAATAATAATTCTGACTTCTGAGTTCTAACAATCATTAAAACTATTACTGTTGTTATCTATATAGAAGTCAACGCTAATGTTCTTCAAGATATAATACAAGTCTTTACCCCATGCATGTGCTCGACATTCTCTGATCACATCATGGCATTTATGTCTTCCTTGTTCCTTCCACCATTGTCACAGCCATAAATTTTTTAATTAAAAAAAATACTTATCAGCAAAATCCATATTATTAAACAATACCTTTTACTAAAATCTAATGTTCAATTAGTAGTATAGTTTATATTTTATTTTTTCTGGTATTTTTTTTCTTGAAACATTGTTTTGTTTCCCTATTTATCCTTTTATAATTAACCCATAATCACCAAAACCATATCAGTTATCATCAAATCAAAACAATGGAACAATGAAGCATAGGATTTCCATTACCTGACACTGACATTGATGGTGTAAACATTATTAATTTATTATATGTGTCGTTTAAAAATATTTCAGAAATCCATAGTGAATACCTAATTAAACAGCATAACCAACATAACCAAAAAGGAAAAGCATACTTGTATGTTATTATTACTTTTCTAATAAAGTTGATAAATTAAATAGTTTTACACCATAATTAACTTTGCTTTCAATTTATAAAGCTTTGACATCTATTATAAGTGATGATGCCTTATGACCTGAAAGAACCCAAAGATGGGTGGAAAGTTAAACAGATGGCCATCCTTAAATAAGTAATAAATATATGAATATATATAACTTTTTGACGATGAGAAAAATACATACAACTAGATTGTTGAACTATTTTTTTTAAAAATGATATGATAATTATTAATATAAATTAAATACAATAAGAATATGCCCATTCTTTATTTTTCCTACTTTTTGTGTATTCTTCTTTATCTACGACAATTTCCACTCTTATTTATTTTTATTAAAAAAAAATTAATTCATGATTACATCATTTATATACACATAAAACAAATTGAGTTGGAACATTTTAAAGTAGAGTAGTAGTTTGTAATATTTAGTTATAGAAATAATTTTGTAAGTGTAATTATCTAATCATATATGATGAGTATGTGAAAAGTAGTTAAGAGTATGTGGCCAAAATAAACTTGTGTATTTTTTTTATTTAGTGATTAATAATGGCTTGTTAATAAGTAGAATAATATGTTGTATAAATCAAGTGAATATATATAACTATATAATTTGAATGCATGTCAACAATACTTTTATATAGATAATATCATTTGAATGCTTATTGGACAGTATTATTATATGTAAGAAAATAATTAATTTACTATTTATATATATCATAAGTAGATCGAGTAAATATGTTTATGAGTGGAAATACAAAATAATGTGTATGTTAAAAATTATTATATATTTTCCCTTAGAATACATTTATTAGGACTAGGATTAGGATTTTCTTTAATCCAACCTTTATTAAACAACCACGTGTTTTGGTCTTTGGCCACATAATAATGAATAGTTATTGAATAAGAATGAATTAAGTAACACAAATTAATTAGGTATTTGTGTGTAAGAATCTCGATTAAACTCTTAAATTTTTTTGATATTATGATTTTTAATTAATTAACTGATTTTATAAAATTTACACTAAGTTAGACAATTTTATAATTTAAATCTTTCTATAATTTCACGTTTTTACATTTTAATTTATTTTTTAATTCCACATAAAATCACCTTGGTTGCGCTAGACTGTTAAGAGAAACTAAAAGGCTAAAATATTAATTATATGTTAAAAAATTATTCGCCATTTTTATTTATTTATTCTTACACTGCTGACCAAATATTATATATATGTTGCATTATTGACTCTGACTCCCACTACACTTTTCTAACCAAATTACATGTTACAATCGTAGCCCGCCCCTATATATATATTCCACTAATAATACAGTAATAATGATACACTTTTTTTAAGCTTTTTATTTTTTTTCAATTTTTTCTTAATTTCTAAATTCAGAAAATATTTAAATATATATTTAATTATGTAAATAGTACTCAACGTCATGCATTTTTATTTACAAAAAGTTCATAACTAATCACCTTGCTAATAATTTTTTTTTTTAGTTTTAAACTTTATGAAAGAGTATGTATATTTTTTAACTAAATATAATGAAATATATATTTTAAGAATATGGCAATATTTGTCGTTTAAATACACATTCCATCGTCATAGAACTTCAAATTACAACGTTATAGTTATTATTATTACTATCTCCTTTAGAAATGATTATTCATTTATTTAAACAAAGTGGTGTATTATAAAAAATATGAATTCTACATGACAATATATGGTTTGCGTATATTCTTAATTAACATGGAATAATAATGATAGGTGACGCAAGACAATAATTGACTTCAAACACTTTTAAAGATATCAAAAGAGAGAAATATAATAAATTAATAATGTAAAAAAGAAAATTTAAGAGTCTAAAAAAGAGCAAAGACAAAACAAAAGAGGAGAGAGATAGAGATTAGACTATCAATAATTAAGGTAATTATTTAATTTTATTCTTCATTAAATTAAAATAATAATAAAAAAAAGTAAACATCCAATCCGTATTGAATATTTTTCAAATTGATCGACGTCATTTCTATAATCCAAAAACTCTAAATTGATTCTCAACAATTTAAAATTTGGGATAAATAGACCTTTAAAATTAATTTATCAATTCTAAATTCTAAACTCAAAAATCAATTTTAAAAATTTATTTATCTAAATTTTTAAATGATTAAATATCAAATTAGAGTTTTAGAATTATTAGAAATTACATTATCCAAATTAAAAATAATCAATAGTGAACTCTAAAAAAAACTTATGTATGTTAGACTTAGGCTTATACATACTTGTGTTTTAATTTTATTGGTACAATTATTATTACTTTGATATGGTGGTGGAAGTTAAAGAAGTTTAGGTCTAACGAGTTTCTTCTTATATTCGTGCATGCACTATTATTGTAGTAGTAGAAAGCCATCACCTTTTTCCTTTTCTTGGTGGCTTCATACTACAAAGTTTGTATTATTAATGTGATTATATGGATGGGATTCATCACCTATCAAAACCTCTTTTGGTTTTCTTATATAATAATTTGTATCGTTTTCACTTTACAACTTGCCCATATAATTTTTTTGGATAAGGTATTAGGGAGACTTCCTTTAATGTAAGACAACGAAATATTATTCATATTTAATTATTTTATCTGATTTTTTTTTTTCAGATCATAATGGTATTTTTCTTAGTAGAGATTATTTCATAGAAAAAAAATTGGTATCAAAATCGTGGTTTAATGAGTAGTGTTAAGTAATTAATAGAATATTAATTAACACTCAATTAATAAAAAAATAATATTTAAAAATTGGATAAAAATTTATAATTTAAAATAATAAAAGATTGATTATCTAAAATAATAGAAAATAAATTATAGATTATTTAAAATAGTAGAAATAACTCATCTAAAATAATAATATTAATTTTATGATTGATTAAAAATTATTAAAATAAAGTATAATTTATGTCCCTAACATTTATAAAAAATTTTAAAAATACTCTTAACGTTTAATTGCTGATAATTGTTTTCTTAATCGCTGAGAATTTTATTTTTAATGTTTTTAATTTTATTATTTTAAAAAAAATGAGAATTTTTCTATGGGTGACAGCATCATCATCATCACCATGCTAAGGCTGCATTTGGGAGAGAGACCGAGACAGAGAGACTAAGATTGGGAGACTGAGACTGAGAGACTGAAACTAAAATAGGTTTGTGTATTGTATTTGATTTAAAATTAATTAGAGATAAAGACTGAAAAATAGAGATTAAATTAAGTTGATGAAATAAAAATAAAGATTAGTATTAAAAACTATAATGATGATGAAGGATATTTGAGTAAAAAAATATTATTAAAGTTTCAGTCCTAATCTTTTAGTTCCTCCAATTTGAAGGTACTGAAAATACTAAAATTTTGAAAACTGAGACTGAAATTTTAGTTCTAATCTCTGCAAATCAAACACAATATTCAGTCTCATTCTTTCAGTTTCAGTCCTAGTATCAAAAATCAAACGCGCCCCTAAGATATGAGTTGAGTTGTTGAGTCCTGAGTGATGATGATGAAGGACAAAAAGGTAAATACACAAATTCCATTTCTCAACTTTCCATAATTATCTGCCACGTCATCACGCGTGGCACAACACAACACATAACAGCGCGTGAGTTTACTTTCAACACCGCACACAAAAAAATTCGCAAACCCTTGAAAACGAAACACAAAGAAAATTACGAATTTTCCGGGAAAATATTTTCTCTGGAGAGAGAAAATAAAAATAAAATTAAATATTCAATGAGAAAATTCGCGAATTTGCTCCCTTTTTAGGCGAGAGAAAAAACCTGCGCTATTTGAGAAAACAAGCGACGACTCGTCCAGATTATTATGCTTTTTCCGATTGTTTTTTCATTCATGAATTGCGCTAGGGTTTCGTGAACTTTTTTTTTTCTCACTCTCGTAAACAATTTCGGTGAGTTGTGGTTGCTCTGAACGATTTTACCGTAAAGTTGTGCTCTTTTTACGTTGTGATATTTGATTGTTTGACGAAGAATCGGTTTTGCTGCTCTGTGAAGGTTTTCAGAGAGAGAGAGAGAGAGAGAATCAGAGGAAGACCATGGCTGCTTCTTCTTCTTCAGCTACTGTCGCAGTTGAGAAGGCGACCAGCGATCTTCTTATGGGCCCTGATTGGACCATGAACATCGAAATTTGTGACTCCATTAATTCTAATCATTGGTAAACTTCAAGGATAAGAAAGAGGGAAAAGGGGGGAGAGAAAGATAGCATGTCAATTTTGTGCCTTTTTTTTTTTAATATATAATTTATCATTTTTGTTTCTTGTTTCTATTTTTCTTTATTTTTTTTAGGTGTTGGTTGACCTTGATCATCTGCCACATGTTAATGATTTGTATGCTTTTTTGTGTTTCATGCATGTGTGTGTGTTTTGTGTTGTGATGAAATCTTGAGGGGGTAAAAATTGCATATTTTTAATTTACTTTTTTAAAAAAACTTTTGTGTTGGGTGATTTTGTTCATGTTGATGTGAAAATTTGGTTATGTTAAATTATCTGGGACATGATGCATGTTATTGTTCTCTGCTGCTGATTATATGAATTTCTTTCTTTCTTTTTTTTTTTTAAAAAAAGGTTATGATTACTTTTATTTTGTTTCCTTTCTGGTCTGTGGATGAATTTCCAAGCTAGTCTGTCAAATTGCTTCTTTCTCCCTAACCCACCTTCCTATTCTCATCTGCTTCCAACATATTGAAAACTGTATTGTTTGTTGAATCATTGATGAGTATCATGTGTTCGATTTCTCAGGCAGCCAAAAGATGTGGTTAGAGCTGTGAAAAAGAGAATACAACATAAGAGCACTAAAGTTCAATTACTAGCTCTCACGGTATCGAAAGTTCAATTTGATTGTTGCTGTGTTCTTTTGTACCAAATGTCAAATTCATTTGTTTTGGAACTTGATTTATGGTTTTTGATTTTATGTCTTCTAGCTTTTGGAGACAATGGTGAAGAATTGTGGTGATCAAGTCCACTTTCAAATTGCTGAGAGGAACATATTGGATGAGATGATCAAAATTGTAAGGAAGAAGGTAAGGTGGTGTCAGATAGAAATTTGAGAACCAATTCTGATTTAAGTTGCATATGTGATTTAAGTTGTGGATTTTTTACCCTTGGTGAGTGTATATTTATTTCTATGAACATGGTCTATTAGTAAAATCCATCAAATGTTGTAGTTTTATTCAGTTGCCAAACAATTTCACATAAACTGAATTCACTCCTTTTTGTTGTCTCATTGGCTCAAAGTCAAGTTAATACGTTCGGTGGTATTTCATAGCCAAAATAAAATGCTCATAGTGTTTGTATTGATTGACCAAAATATAGATGATATACACCTATCGAATCAGTCCTTGTATTGATACTATTTGAATATAGGATGATATTTACAATCAATCTGCTTTTTGGGCTAACTTGAGTTAATGCTGTTTAACTGTGGTAAATCTTGTCTGATTTGAAATTCATTTGATGATTATTTAGGCTAATATGCAAGTAAGGGATAAAATTTTAGTATTGCTCGACTCATGGCAAGAGGCATTTGGTGGGCCTAGTGGAAAATATCCTCAGTACTATTGGGCATATGAGGAACTGAAGGTAAGTATATCACTATATCAACAGTGTTTCTTGAATAAGTCTTATCCATGCCTAGTTCTGATAGTTGTATATGCAGAGCATAATACTAGACAAAAATAGACACTTGGCGTTTTTGGGGTATTTCGTCCGTTAACATTTCATGGTTGAGTACACACTTCAGGAAGATATGTACTTGACTATGATTTTGGAAATTTGTATGCTACAACTAAATTTGGCACCATGATATAATTTTTATGAATGCTTAGCATGAAAATCTAATTTCTTATTTTTTTGCAATTCTCTTGTTATTACAAAAAATTAGGCTGGGCAGCTTTTAAGCATAACGTATTTTCTTAAACAAATGGGTGTGTGGAATTGTCCCCCTTGCCAAACCTATTATTATTCCCTTTGATGCATGCAATTTACATTTGGTACTTGTAATTATAATTCAACGACCTTTAGATCATATGATCACGTTATTCTGTTGGACTGTGTAACTGGCAGCGAACGGGAGTAGTGTTTCCAAAGCGTTCTTTAGATGCGTCTCCAATATTTACTCCACCTCCTACGCATCAAGCTGGATATGGGATGCCTAGCAGTTCTTCAAAAACACTTGATGAAACCATGGCAACAGAAATAGAAAGTTTGAGGTGAAGCTTCAATTTTTTTTACTATATTGCCTACTCCTGGTTTTGACCTTTGTCATCAGACTTGTGTAAACTAAATCTCTCTTTTTATTTATTTTTAAATTCATAGTTTGTCAAGCTTGGATTCCATGCGCCATGTTATGGACCTGTTGAGTGACATGCTTCG
Source organism: Stylosanthes scabra (assembly GCA_036250425.1). Classification (NCBI taxonomy): domain Eukaryota; kingdom Viridiplantae; phylum Streptophyta; class Magnoliopsida; order Fabales; family Fabaceae; genus Stylosanthes; species Stylosanthes scabra. The sequence goes on from JASCZI010151341.1 coordinate 30,431, forward strand.
GGCTGTGAATCCTAGTGACCGTGCGGTATGTTAGATAGTATCTTGGCCTTAATGAAATATTTCAGGCCCAGTAAACTAAATTTATTGTTTGTTTTATGCATAGCAGGCTGTAAAAGACGAAGTAATTGTTGATCTTGTTGATCGCTGTCGCACCAACCAGAAAAAATTGATGCAGATGCTAACAACAACTGGGTTAGTTCCAATCAACTGGTTATAGCATGTCGTACAAGCCCAAACACACCTATGTACTGCTTTATTAACTCTGCCTGTTCACAAGATGCATTGAATAATCCTAGTTTTCTTTCAGGGATGAGGAGCTTCTCGGACGAGGCCTTGAACTAAATGATAGTATTCAGAGTTTGCTTGCAAAACATGATGCAATTGCTACCGGGAGTCCCCTTCCAATTCAAGGTGCAGGTTCCAGCACTCCACCAGGTGAAGTTCTGCAAGATGAAGCTAACTCAAATTTGAATCCAACTGATGTTAAGAGCCCCAGCCATGAAACTGACGGGAAGAGCCCCAGCCGCAGCCCTGAGGAGTCTGTTTCAACACCTAAAGCTAGCCCACCAGCCCCTCTCTATTCTCAAACTTCAGGATTGAGTGATGAAGAGGAAGAAGATGAATTTGCACAGCTAGCTCGAAGGTCAGTTATGACTAATCATTTAGATTTATATGTCAAGTGTTTTGGGTTGTGGAAAGTCAATTTTCTTCCCTTTTGCATGACTATTATATAATCCTCTACATGCGTTTTGCTCTGTGGTTCCCTTGGAACAATTCAGAGGCAATGGATTTGTTCTATTTGTTGATTCAGCATGAAATTTTTACTGCCTATGCAGACATTCTAAGACACAGTCTGCGGCAATGAGTCCAACATCAAATGTGGCAGATTCCTTGAGTGCTATCCCATCCAACGCATTAGCTCTTCCCGATCCACCTGCACCAGTTAGTACTGGAAAGGATCAGGACATTATTGACTTGCTGAGCCTCAGTTTGTCCCTCACACCAGCGTCTCCACAGGAAAATTATACGCCAGAAGCCACATCTGTTGAAGGAATGCATCAAGCATCTAATCCACCTGGGAATATGCAGTACAACAGTTATGTAGCTCCATGGGCTAGGCCTCAATCGCCATCAGAACCTCAAGTCCAATCACAGCAACAGATGTACCAAACTCAATCTCAGTCACATTCCCAGACTGCAACCCCACCCTCCTACGAGTCCGAACAATCACTGCATAATCAGCAAGCTCAGTTTCAGCAATCACAACCATTCCAACAACAAACTCAGCCACAATTGCAGACCCAAGGTTCTCAATATAGCTCTTCACCACAGTACCAACCCCAACAACATTTGCAGTCACAGCCCCAACCCCAGCCACAACATTTCCAGACCCAACCCCAACCACAACATTTCCAGGGTCAGCTGCGATCCCCCCAGTTACAATCTCCGCCACAATCCCAACAACAGTTTCAACCTCAACCACAGCAGCAACGATTTCAAAATCAGCATGTCCAGTACCCGGGAAGTTACCCTCCTCCACCATGGGCCTCAACACCAGGTTATCCCAACTATCAGAACCATTTATCTCCTACCAATTCGTTCTCGAATCCTCAAGCCAACGCAACGGGGCAATTTACATTTCCTTCCAATGGAACTGGCGGATCACCTGTGGGGGCGAGTTTTGGCCAGAGGAGCCCAGGCAGTACCGGCAGCGGACAACGGCCCTTTATTCCATCTTACAGATTATTTGAAGATTTGAATGTCTTTGGGAACACAGATGGAAGGGTGAAGATGACTGGGAGTGGAACGTCATCCAGCATGTCAGGTACAATGGGACCTGGCATGGTTGGAGGGCGCAAGTGAACTTCTATTATTGTAAAAAGCATGCAATGTTGATATGGTTTATTACCAGTTTTTTTTTTTCTTTTTTTCCCCAGGTTATTTAAGTTATTTAGATTGATTAAGCAACAGTTTCCAAGTAGATCATAAAGTCATTAGTTTCGAGTGTTTCCTCAGACAATAGACTTCGGAACATTCTTTGATATAAGATTTCTGGTAGTGCTTTCATTTTTAAGATTTATTGATCATTGACCACTATAATTGCTCTTGAAATTTGAACATTTGTGCATATTGAGAGCATTCACCATGAACCAATTAACAAGAGCAACCAAGCGAATGCATTTAACACTTTAAAGATTGAATTTGAAACCCAAGATAGTTTACTCAAAGATCGATAATCTATTAATAGACTTATAACGTTACATTACTTGATGTAGAAGACTAGAAGAGATACAGCATCGATTCTCTAAGCTTGGGCACTAGATAATTCGAACACGAGGTTAAAATTCTTTAGTCTCAAAGTAAAAAGTAAAAACAGTGCACTGGCTCAAACTTGAATGCAATTACATCATGGCTACTAGGTTTCCCCCAATTCAACAGATAATATTTTGCGTGAATATGCCTCAGTTCTCAGGAGTCACACCACCCACATCTGTCAGCAAACTAAATTACATATTCTGCTAACAAATTTACAAATTAAAGGGGAGGATGCAAAAATAACACACAACATAGGAATGAAAAATAATTATAAAGAAAATTATTTACACACATTTACGAAGATTATATTATTTGCCAAAGCCTCCAATCAATATGCATGATTTTCTCCCTGTCAGGTGCAGCAGTTCTAACATGGGAGGCTAATGAATGAGTTGCATACACTATCAGCAGAAATGGAAATGCACCTTAGCAGTATGTTTCAGATTTATTCACAGCGGCAATGAAGCCTAGTCACAGGATTTAATTACCCGACAACAACCAAGCTCGCATTGACCGAGGTATTGCATGATCATCCAACAGCAAGAAATATGCATGGCTTCCTTAGACATTTATAATGCACTCTTCTGAGCTGGAGACAACCACTGAAATCAACCGGGAAAAGTAACTGAAGATTCATCTTGCTTGAGTGTTGTCATCAGCATATATACAGACACATGCATCTGCAGCACCAGCAGCAAGCAAGACTTGGTATGGGTGAAAATTAAGGCAGCTGACTGACCCAATTTTCTGAGCCATAAGGGTAGGATAGTATCGAATAGTGCCTAGTAGATCTCCTTCCAGGCTGAAAACTTTAATAAGTTGCTTGGCTGAGCCGCTGGCAATGATTGGAGCGTGTCTATGTACAGCTAAAGCTGTGAGCGAACCCCGGTGAGCTTCAATGGTAAGATAGGCGCTGCTATTATTTCTTATATCAAGGAATTGAATATCTCCAGCCTGAGAAGCACTAACAATCTAAAGGGAACACGAAAAAAAACATAATTTCATCATCCTTTTCATATCAAATCCATAGATAGTAATGAATGCATACCAAGACAAACAACATTGTATAAAAGAAAGCATAGAATTAGTAAAGATCATTTTACCTTTCCAGGGTCTAGTCCAGGTTGAAATCCAATCCCCACCACCTTTTCCACTCTGTGTGTGTGCGGCCGTAATCCACAGACAAGCCTAAGAAAACATCATTGTTATTTGTTAGTAATCAAAGTTGGAGAAACAGTGGTGCGTCTAAACAAACCTTAAGATGTTCAGATAAATTTTAAGCTACAATGGCTCATTAATATGGGTTGAAGTTCATATTTAGATTTATGCAAAGATGGCAGTGATTATATAGCTGCTAAGTGACAATGTTGCTCGGTTCATTTTCATCAACTAAGCAGAGAAAAACATGAAAGAAATTCACTGGGGATGCATACATTTCAGGTGTCCTGATGTCATAGAGTCTAACAGAACCATCTACAAAACCAGCTGCCAACTGTCCCCCATGAACTTGAGATGCAGCCTGAAATATAAGCAATAATAATACATATATCAGAGGGGAGAAAAATAGTCTATAAGGAGCTCATATTTACAGCATCTCTTTCAATAGAATGGATAAAACAAGAAACAATTGTAAGTCAAACCACATCAAAAGGTTCAAAGAACCAGACACACAGCCAATTGAGCAATTTATATAAGCATACAACTCAGATCTTCCTAAGCCACCTCTAAAACCCCGTAAATAGCTAGAGAATGAAAAATATAAAATAATCAATAAACTAAGAAAGCATACCACAAAAATTCCAAGATTATTAGTTATCTGTAGACCATCATTAAACATACCATCAAATCCACTCCCAAAAGTCAGAAATGTTTAATGAAAAAATGATCACCGTGAGACAATCAGTTGGTAACCGTCACCTAAATAGCCAGTTAGCCATGCATGCAAAGGCAAAAGTATGACATCAGAGATTGGAAAAGTTTAACTTGAGAGACAGTAACATAAAGTCAACTGCACAAAGGTAATTTGAAGAAGCCCTAATAAAACAAGGATTAATATTTTTCAGAATAATAGCAGTACATACATTGGATCAATATTACGAGGAACAAAAACCAAAAAACACTGTTTCGAAACATATAATTGGCATTCCCAACATAATGGAAAGTCTTAACCTAATGTCTTCAGAATAGAACTCGGTAATTTCATACTAGGATCATCCATTGCCTTACTTGCCATGCCAAAATAACTATCCAGAACTAAATGGTTACCAAGGCAAACTAAACCATGCATTGAATGAGGCTTACCAATGCTGAGATACTGCAATCTGATGATGAAGGTATGGGATTAACAAGCTGCTCTTTATCAAGATCCCAGGCCATAATAGATGATATCTCACCCGATGCATACTGGTAAAAATGTACAGGGACATCAATGATAGTAACAGACATCACAAGACAAAAGAACTTGAAGTATTATTTCAGGACAGTGACGATCAAAGAACATACCAGATAACCACTTTGTTGTTGCCAATCAACAACTGCATTCACACTCCTCACACCAGGTTTATGACCATGAATTGAAGAGAATGCAGTTACAAGTTTCTGTTTGCCCTTCAGAGTATAATCCTTCCAGATCCGAATGTTTCCATCAGCTGTCATAAGATTTACCTAAAATTTAATATTCTGCCAATAATTTGAGAAAGAAGGTATCATGACAAACTGTTGAGAAAATTACATGAAGCAGCAAGAAGTAAACTATCATCAAGCTCATTCATTAGGCAGAGCTTAGAGATTCCCTTGTCTGGAAAGTCATGGTTGTCGAAACTGTTGAGGAGTGTTGCCTCTTCATGGTTCCATATTCTGTGAAATAAACCAAAAACAAAAATGTCAAAAATAAAAAACAAATTCTCATAATATGATGAATAAGTGAATAACAATAAAATCAATGAATACCACATAAATATTCTGTCCTGATTGCTGACAAACAAACTAAAATACTACTATTGTCTATAAAATGATGTTAACAATTTTGGTTATAATTGCCCAAGTCTATTTATAAACCCCAGCCAATCTTTAAGAGATCCACCTGGCATAAAGCTAAACAGAAATCTGGAAATATTTACTTTTACCAATTCTCTACTGCTAAAATCTTCAGGAATGTAAATTTATTAACCTAACTCCAAACATTTCCTACGCATAAAAATCCATCTTGCTCATCTAAAGCCATACGCAGCTTCTTAATACTCTTATTACTCTTCACATAACTAATAATGGCACTAATAAACTCTGCATACCTAATACGTTCATTCTCATCAGCAGCTATCACAACAGGAGAGAAAGGTTGCATCAACACCGTTTGTGTGCCTTTTGTGTCCCATTTAGCAATTGGATTCGTTAACCTGCTAACAGCTGACAATAAAATAGCACAAAGTTCTCAACTGAAATATGTGAAGGACGTGTGCCAAAAATAAAATAATAATAAAATAAATAAATAAATAAATAATAATCAGAAGAAAGAGAACAAACCAGAGTGCTGGCATTTTGTGATGTGCTCCAATGCAAATTTTTCCCTCTCTTCTCTTCCAGCTATTATGGCTTCACTATCATCTCCGGCCATTAAAAGTGGTTTGGAGAAATGCCCACAACTCCAATTATATATAGTCGACTGTGGAAGAAAGCTGCGATCTGATGTCCCAGTAGCCCCACCAGAACCTAAAAGAGGATCAGCTAAACCTGAGTCTGGAGAATTCATCAGATGGGGCCTAAATTCCAATGAACATACTCTACGGATTCCAGATAAGTAATTTGGACGAGGTGGGCTAACTGGAGGAGTTCTGAAGGTTAGAGGTGAGTGACCTGCCAAAGAAGCATGCACAAACATACTTTAGTGGGAATTATCACAAAATTCAAATTGGGACCAATGAACAAATGAACTTTATCAATCAGCTTTCAGAATTAACCTACACGATTAACGTTAACAAGCAAATTAAATGGAAAGGGAGATTACCTCCATTCATATCAAACCAAGAGGAGGAACGAGCCAATCCTGTAGCTTCACCAGTAGACTTAAATGGCTTTGCTACCACTTGTTCAATACCTATTATGGAAAGTACACGTCGACCAAGGTTTGCAATCCGTGGAGATGGATCTTTTGCTAAGGTACACATAGCATGTACACATTGTGAATACAATGCATTGTCCAAGGGTTTTTGGCTACCATGGTTAACAACTCCATTGCTAAAACCATCATTCAGTATTCCAGAATCAGAATGATGAGATGAATCATCAGACAATGGGGACCCATGCATTATTCCAGAACCAGTGAGAGGACTGCTAGAAGAGACACGTCCATCTCGAACCACTGAAGAATTATCATTTCCAACCCTCAAAGGACCAATTTGAGATGAAACAATACTTCCACGAGGCACATGTTGGTTCTGGCTAGGATATCCACCAATTGAATCCTTTATGTTAGCCAATGAAGGTATGGAATTCAGGAAAGAATTAGTTTGTGGTTTCCAATATGCAGCAGCAATAG
>JASCZI010151341.1:41516-56778 GCA_036250425.1 Stylosanthes scabra
AAATGAGAATAAGAATGTCATGAAGTACTTACTTTACTATGATTCACTAATATACTAAAAATTCAGACCCCGTTTGGGCCAATTATCATAGTAAAATTGGCCCGCTGAGAGTTATTGCCACTTACAGTACTCATATGGAACAATCTGCTACTATTCATTTCTGTTATTTCATGTTCTTCATTTTTCTGATTCTCACATCTCTCCCTACCCCTCACAGTTATGTTCTTTTTGTCAAATTATCTGAGAGAACTAAGATGCATAGCTAGTACAGAAATTGAAATTTTGTGTCATCACTCCAGCAATCCTATCATCAAAATAGTCTTTTGGCAGTCCCAACTAGCCTCATTTCGTCTTCAACAACTCTAGCCTATTCTCCATCGTATTTTATAGGGTCAAATTGTAACAAACTTCAAGCTTAATGAACTTTAGTTTGAGGAGTGTTAGAAATTATCAAAATATCATACAATATCTCTATATATCAAAGAATATTAGCAATGACCTCATACCATGGATTTTCATATTTACCTTTATTTCACTATTAATTCCTTATTTGATTAGGATTAGTGTCTTGCCTCTAGTAACAAACCACATAATATCATATGAATACATTTCATACTATTCACAGCCTTTCTATTCTATCTAAAACCCACGAAAATAAGATCATCAGCTAAGCCTTGCCCTACCGAGTGGTGATGGCTACATAGATCAAATGAAACCTAATGCCTTGTCATAGATTATTTCTATATATAAACCAATTATATTTGATTTATCACGTAAATAGCTGACTTTAAGAACTAAATGGGAGATGACCTTATTGAAGACCCAAATTTCACCATTAGCAGTTGGCTTTGGCACACCATGCCCATTGTAATGAAATAAAACTCTTTCAGACTTTGCATATCTACGACATGAAGTGCAAAGCTTCTTCACCTCATCCACTGTAGGATCAAGTTGATACTTGTAGCGAGCCTGTTACAATGCCCACAAGGTTAACTAAAAAAATCAATTTCAAATAGGTAGTATGAGGATGACAAGATTAAGACATTCCACCTTTGGTTGCCATCTTTCATATTGGCTGCTCAAATTTTTTCCAATTGACTCCAATGCCTTCTGTGGTGCCATTGAAAATGGATCTGTTTGAATTGAGAAAGGTAAACATTCACAAAATGCCCAGCTTAAGAAATTTATCTATGTGTCATGTTAAGAGAGATGCAACTAACTCAAATTTCATGCTGAGCATGAGAAAGTGTGATACCAAAAGAAGTTGAATAAAACAATTACAAGTATGAATTATATAGTCAATCCATAGGAAATAAGTGCAGAGTACAGAAGAATCTGCTTTACCACCCAAACTGCATTTACAATGGTTTGGACGTATCAGCAACTAGAAATTTCGAACTTGTAGAAAGATGTAACATTTAAGGACATAATATATGTGTATAACATTACTTTCAAGGAACTAAAAGCAACTTCCCAATGTCAACTGAAAAATTTTAAAAAAAAAAAAAATCCAAAAGTATCAAAAGCAGGAATTTATTTAGAGCACAAAGTTTGCAAGCCTGGAAGACAGATTTTTTTTTATAGCAAATGAGATCAAAGAGGCAGTAACAAGGCAGAGACCTATCCAGCACTCCATTCTGGCACACGGAGATATCTTTATTACATCTGGTGGATCAACACTAATGTTTAAACATAATACTAGAGCTACACATCCAGTCTTCATCTGCACCAGAAAATTAGGGGTTAAATCAAAAAGCGTACCTCACATTGAAACATAAATTATGACACATCTTTCACAAGTAAGGGCGACACTCTAGGAAAAAAACTTATTCTAATTACAAGGAGGTAGAAGTTAAATATCAGTACAGTAACCAAGGATAAAACAAGACCAAGAAAAAGAAACTTCTGTTAATGTTGAATATTAATCTGTTTCCTCTTTCTCTTTTTTTGATGAAAAAAAAAAGGATTTCATTAAGGTAGGGAAGAAAAGATACAAAGAATTGGAGGAAAAGACATCCTCCCAACTAAAAGGAAACAAAGAAAGCAAAAACATTAGTGATTAGTGAACTGTGGCCATCCAATCTGTCAACATATCTAAGTGGGTAGTCCTCTGAAGAGACCATATGCTTCACACCATATAGATGCATGATGCCAAATTCTATCCAATACAACAAATTTCCCTGAAATTCTATCATTAATAGTGTTTGTATTGTGTCCTAGACAAATAATCCAGATACTGGCATACACTGCAGTACTGCACATTCCAAACATATGAAAGTTGAAACTAGAGAACTCCAATGCAGATGAACTACAAAATACTGGGATTCAAAAAAGGTTGATCCTAAAGAAATAAAAGTAAACATTTTTCTCATTGCCTCTGCTGAGAAAAATTGCTTCAGTCGTGCAATTCCAGAAAGATTTACTAAGTTCAGTAAAATATGAACACCAGAAGTTCCACTACCAAGTTCATCCAGAGTTAGTAAGTGAAACTTCCTCAATATAAATAATGTATTCTTAGTATTATCATCATTTCCGAGATCATTTTAATTTGAGATCCACCAAACTATCAAGCACTCTAGAGAGTAAAACAAGAAGTTGATAACCATTCATGTATTTAAAATTTTAACAAACAAAAGTTCAATGCTTTAGAACTGTAAAAAATATAAGACCCCATATCAAAAACTATAGATTAGCTATATTTATCTTATCATTAACCATATGCCACTTCGCACTTTACTTTATTTTGACAAAATCTCATACATTCACAAAGTCTATTACATCCACACAATACCATCCTCCTATTAAAAAAAAGAACAACCCTTCGAACTTTCTAATAATACATATTGCACATGACCCTAAATTAACACTATTTCCATTCATATCCATATTAATCAAATAGTTAAATCATAAAACAAAGAAACAAGAACAAAAATTTGCCATTTTCAAACACTGCACACTGAACTCAATTTTTTTTTTTTTAAATAAAACAATGCAAGCTTACTCTGTCCTTGGGCCGCCATTTCGACACAAGGCCACTTTCCGATGGTCCAACGGGGACGGAAATCTCAAAAGCCTCATGCCGGAGCTCGCAGAGGAAGACGGTCTGAGGCAAGTACGCCAAGCTGGTGGCGGCGGCGTTACCTCCGTAGCTGGCACTGGTGCTGGTAGTGGCAGTAACAGTTCCTGAGTCGGAATCCCTACGCTGAGAAGCCAAATCGGCGTCTTCGTATGCGGCGGCGACGGAAGAAGAGGATGCAGCGGCGTAATCGTCGGCGAGGTGGTTGGGGAGGAGTAGGACGGTGGATTGGGAAAAGCGTGAGGCCATTGAATCTCCCAATGCCATCCAAATCTGGAGAGAGCTCAGAAGCGATCATTCATTTCGTTTGAGATGGAGAACGAAGGGATCCGAAGAGGCGAATACACGAAGTAGCAAACCCTAGGGTTTCTGAGCTGAACAAGAAGAACTTTAATAAAAATAATAATAATAATAATAAGATGATGATGATGGATGGATGGATGGATGATGATGATGGTGATGATGATGGTAGTAGTGGCGGCGGCGGTGGTGGTGGTGGTGGTGTGGAAGCATAAAAGAGTGGCGGCAGTGTTTATTGTTAGTTTGGGGGTGTGACGAATAGGGAAATGGTAATGGTCAATGGAAAACCAACGCAAATCGATGCCTACTACTTCTACAATGGTTAAAAAAAAAAAATATATATATATATATATATATAATTATAATTTAAAATTAAAATTAAAATTAAAATTAAAATTAAAATTGTTTACCTCGAAGGGAGAAAAAAAAAACAAGAAGAAGAGAACAGTATGAAATAAAAACAAAACTTTGCATCTTTTAAATTGGGTAAGAAAAAAAACGGAAAAAGTAAAAAACTAAAAGGAGGAGAATAGTGGTAATAAAATTGTAAATTGAAAAATTTTATTTGATTAAAATTGATTAAAATTAAAAGAAAAATTTTATAGGGATCCAAAACTTATTTAAACCTATAATAAAAGAGAAATCAATTTTAAAATTAACAACTTTTTGTTTTAGGTGAGTCATGTTAAATTGATTCCAAAATAATGAATATTTTTAAATTTACAACTTTTTTGTTTTGGATGAGTCATGTGAAATTGATTCCAATGAGTAAAATTTAAAAATATTTGAGGCAACAATGAACATTATCCCAAAATAATTATTTTACTTATCCTTTCAATTTATACATTTCTCACCTTAAATTTATACATATGATTAGTAAATAAATTTCAAAGGTTTAAATTTATCTTATTTACATAATAATTTATTGATTAATAATAAATTCTTAAATAAAGTTTAGATTAGCGATAAATTAGTCTTTAACGTACCCGGTGGGAATAAAAAAAAAAAGTTAAATATATATAAACTGAATTCTGTTGTTTATATTATTTAACTTAGATATTAAAAAAATATTTCTAAAACTAATTTTGAGAATAATTTAGCTAACTAATACCATAATAAAATAAAATACAAGAAATGGTTCACTCTCAAATATGTTATTAAATACAAGTGATTAATCTTAATCTCAAGCCTTAGTTGTTTGACTTGTTTCTTTTATTGTTCTCTTGCAGCAAAATCAAGAGGGCTCTGAAAATTGCACAAAAAGGTATCTCTAGATTCTGCAAAATTGTTCCTTTTAATAAAATAAAGTAAAATCTTGTTTTTTTTCCTTTAAATATTTCCGAAAACTAATTATTCGCTCCTATTTTTTAAGCAATTTTATTATCTAACTAAATTAATTAGATATTTATTCTCAAATTTTTCGATTGAACCATTCGATTCGATTTGATTTTTTTTAACAATTTAAAATTTATTGTGTTCACTTTGAATTCTTTTGACTTATATACAAGCTAAGTGAACTTTGAATTTTTGGCCACTCCAACAACGGTAGGGTTATGTTTAATTAGGGCTCCAAATTGAAGCAGCATTCAACAAAGCCTAAATCTAAATCTGTCTTTTTCAATGTCTTTTGAAGAAATTGAGAAAGTGACAAATGACACAAATGTAAAGAGTTAGATTCTAAAATGAATAAATTTATATTAGTAGAGGTATACTACTCCAATACAAATAGAAAATATAGCTTTTGTGAAAAGTAAATATTATACCTAGTTTCTCTTAGAAAAATATACATTATCTATAAGAATTATTCGATAAAGATATAAATAATATAAATATGGATTCTATTAAATACATGTGAGGAGTTTATATTTTATTTTAATTTTTATAAAAAATAAAAAGTAAAATATATATTATAAAATAATTTTTTATTTATATTAATTTATATCTGGAATAATTACTTAAATTAATTAATCGAATACCTTTCAATAGTGTTGGAAATACACAACTCATGCTTTGTCAAATTTCTATATGCGTCTGACGCACATAAACACTAAAAAAGAGGACTTAAATTATTTTTTGTGCTGTCTAAACGAAATTATTTGGTCCAATAATAACATTATCCACTAATGGTTTGTGAGGAGCAAATCATATTCTATCAAATATACATTATTTTCCCCAAAGTTTTATCCCTTTCTCTCTTGTAAAAGCTATACCACAATTTTCTTGTTCTTCTACTTTCAACCTTTTTTTATTATTCTTTTTCTCTAATAAAAAAAATACATTTGGTCACACCTTTTCAACATGCTTTCTGCTTTTAAAAAAAATCCTAAGTATATAAGTATTTTTATTAATTAAATTTAACTAAATAATATTTACATTAATTGAAAAAAGAAGAAAAAGAATGAAACACATAAAAAATAAAAAGACTTAATTAAATTTAATTAATAAAAATATCTATACCCTGAAATACATTTGCAATTTGAACTTTGAACTCTCCCTTATGAGGGTAGAAGGAGTTGTTGACTTGTGCATGGTGATGATGAGAGCACTTTTCTTTGGTGGAATCTTACAACCCAATCACACTTTCTTGGATCTTTCCTTTCACTTTCTTTGTTCATTAAAATTACCTTTTTTTAAAAAAAAAAATTTACAAAAAAATGCTGTGGTGATGGTTTTGATAAATATCCAACATAGTATCTAACTATTTGTTTTATAAATAATATAATTCTTAATCGAATAAAATGACAATTCAATCATCAATCATATATAATATGGTCACAAATAACAAGGCTAGGAAAATAATTAAATTTTATAATTTCAGTGAAATTATAATTAAATTTCTATAATTTAAATTTTTGTAATTGTTCATGCAATCTAAAAAACATTTAATGTAATAAAATATTCTATAGCATATTTTATTTTATAATCATATATAATTTTATGTACATTAGTTAAAATTGTGATTGACAAAAAAAATCACATCCTATATAAATTAAAGAATAAATCCACTAAATGCAATAATAAGATTACAATCCTAGTAATACATAACTTAATTATTTTTTTAACATTAAATTCAAATAGAAATTAAATTATAATTTTTTATAAATATAAAAATTCAATTACAAATTTTTAAATTATAAAAGTTTATAGTTGTAATTTTATTAAAATTTTATATTTTTCGCTGAACTAACTCAAAAGAGGTGATGCAGAAAACATACAAAGAGTTTCAACACTCAAATCAATATTTATCAAAGTATAAAAATTAGTGTTCAACAGGAGGTAGTTCTAAGGATTATTCTAGAATATTATTACTAAAATTATACCAGACAAGTAAATATTCCTGCCAAAATAATCACTTCAAGCAGTGACGTCACCTATGGCACATTATATGCAAGTGACATATGTCTCATGAGTCATGCATGACATCATCGTAGCCATTCATTAGGAATTCGACACGAGTTTAAGTCCGTACAAATATGAAATATTTTCTTACAATATAAATTTTAACGGACAAATAAAAACAAATAAACAGACAATTTTTTATTTTTTTTAACCAGTGAGTAGTGACTGTAGCATAGCACCTCTAGAAATATGAAGAATCTATAGATTGTGAGTTTGCATTTCTTGCATGCCGTCCAAGTATGCGATCTTTGTCTCATTTTTCATGTTGATATGTCATTGTTAATCGAAGGTTTGTTATCTCAAAAATGGCATAATAATAATAATTATGATTTGATGAGTAAGATAATAACACATTGAATTTAATTACTTTAATATCGGGACAAATACAAAAGGCCATTGAGGGTCAAATCTTGAAAGGTGCAAGAGAGAGAGCCATGGATCATTTTCATTAGAAAATGTTAAGAATTAACAATTTCTGGAGGTTACGTTTCATCAAGGGTTCATTTAATTTGGCTTTTTTTTTTGCCAATTCAAAATGATAAAATGAAGAGTCTTACAAAAGATAAGAATTCTCATGATACTATATTCACATTTTATAACATTTTAAGAGGATCATGTGCTTAATTAGAGAATCTATTAAGCATCTCAAAAGGGTGTTCATTTTGATGCTTTTGCCATGTCAATAGCAAGTTGCTCTCTTCAGTAGAAAAATGATTGTTAATTGTTGTGTCATTCACTCTAAAGGACAAAGCACATGTTATAATCTAGAAAGTTGTTACAATAAATTGAGACAGACAAGTACACGCCTCTTAAGAAAGCTGTTGCAACTTGCAAGGCATTTTTTACTTCAGAGTATGATTTGTATGTTAGATGCATTGTTCCATTGATTAATAGTGTAATTTATTCATAATATTTTGCATAACTAAAGAAATTCAGTGGTTCTCACTTAATTATTGTAAGATCTCAGGTGATATGAACTGACTAAGATCCTTTCAATATTTAAAGTATGGATTATTATTCAAATTGGTTCTAGAAAGGTATCGTATTTTTCAAATTGGTTTTCGAAAGATTTTTTAGTCATATTAGTCCTTCAAAAATATAATTTTCAGTCAAATTAATTCTTCTTATTTTATAAAATGATTGGTTGATAAATGACACGTCATCCAATCATTTTGTAACACATGGCATTTAAAAATGACAGATCATCATCTGATTGGCCGAAAGACTAATTGGACCGAGAATTGTATTTTTCAAAGACTAATATGACTAATAAAATCTTTCAGTGACTAATTTTTTAGAACTCGATACCTTTCATATAGACTAATTTATTTGACCATTCTAATTTATTTGACCATTCACCCTTTAAAATTTATATAATTTTCTTAATTAAATATTCTTTAGGTGGCTACTGTTCATCTGAAAATTTTGATGGAATGTAACTTATGCTGATCATTTTTGTATAAATTTCAAAATCTACTATACTCTTTGATTGACAAAAAAAAAAAAAAATGTTCCTATATCTAACTCATGGTGTGTGTACTACAATCTCTATCCTCATTGAATACATGGTTTATATGCATGCCCGGTTGTAAAAAGCTACTAAATTTAGGAATTGATGTATGTAACTAGATACAGCTTTTTGCTACACTTAGTAGATTAATGATGCTTCATTCTATACCTTATAATTTCATCAAAACTAAGGTGATGCCTATGCAAATCTAAGATTAAGTGCTAGGTAGGTGCTGCCTCAATATTTTCTTCAGCAGGGGGTGCTTGGGTGCTAGATGATGCACTAGCTTCATTTTTACCTTGTGGATGATATTTCTTAAGCACCCTTTTTTGGTTTCTGCTCCACCATTCTTCTGCCTGTTGCTCTTGAAACCTTCTCCGGCTGCATAAATATATAAAAAACCATTAAAAAAAAGGGTCTATTAGCAAAATTAAGGAATTTTCCATGCAAATTTCTGCAACTAATGTTGTGCATGCAGATGAAGACCAGATAAATGGTTTAGACAATGTAGCAACTATTCTAATCAATAATAATTGGTAGGAGAAGAATACTAATAATAATCCTGTGAAGCTGAGTATTATAATGTTCAATACAAATCAAACTGATACAGAAATTGAAAATGTAGAATTTATAAGATAAACAAGTAACTGTAGTAGTAGTAGTATACCTGAATCTAACTCTCTTGAAAACTTTGGCACCATTAGGCTTTACTACTAGTGTCACATAAACACCAGGCTCAAATTGTTCAACGACTTGCGTTTCTCCATCTCTTCCCAACCTTGACGTCTCTAATGATCTTGAATTGTTTTCTGAGCTTTGTGGTTGCACTGTTGTTTTATTATCAGATAAAGATGATCCATTTCTTTCTTCAAGGACATTCCCCTCATCTTGAGGTGGGTCAGAAGCTGCCACTTCTTGATTTTCTTCATAACCTTGATCTTGCATTTTTGAATTCTCACTATCCGAGGCAGGTTTGTTAGGTGCATTTTGTCGAGTAGACTCTGATATTGATGGTGCAGAAAATGCTTCCATTGCTGAATTTTCTTTCAGAAAATCTTCAGCTTGAGTAAGTGTACTTATCAAATTTTCAGTTTCTGGAATGTCTGGTGGCAACTTCTCAGCCATTTGCTTCAACTAGATTGAACCAAAAACAACTCTACTTAATCATGATAATGTACTTGAAGTTCTGATCAAGGGATTTGATTTATTTCTCATATAGTCTTATTGTGGTTTGGAAGACATTAAAATAGAATGAAGATACCTGAATAATGGTGGACTCAAAAATTTCTACCATTACTTTATGATTAGAAGACTCATCTGCAGCCAATGTTGTAGCTTCCTTAATATGTTTGCGAAGCCTCTGATTTTCCACATCTCTCATGTCACTTCTCTGTTTCAAACTTTGAGTCTACATAAAAATAATATGCATTATGTTATTATTGGTGACACCCGAGGTTTTTTTTTTCAGAGAATATGCAAAGTGAATCAACAGGAAACTCACTTGTTTCTGCAATTTCGACACTTCTTGGTTCAGAAGCTCATTTGTTTTCCTCAAACTATCAATAAGACTTCTAGAAAATCCACCGGCGTTGGAACGCGGAGGGCTAGGCCTTCTTGCGTATGGGGACGCCGGCCTTGAAATGAGTGGCGGAGTTGGTGGTGGACTTGGAGGTATGGCAGTGATGGTAGGCTTCAAAAGATTCTGCATTATTGAACCTGTTGAACTTGGAAATGCAACATCTTTCAATTTCACAAGTGATGGAACCTGAACAACTTGCTCTGTAGTAGTCTTGTGAATCCTTGAGAGAGGGAAGAGAGTTCTCGAAGATCTTGTTTCTACAATGCTAAATCTTTCCCTTCCATCTATGGAAGTACGAGGTGGAGTAGTAGCTCTCCTGTTAAAATTGGAACCAGAACTGGACTCTGCATTTTTAATCTTAGTATAACAAGAATCACACACACGGTGAGGTTTTCCAGGCGTTGGAGCCAACGCCGCCCTCAATGCCTTCTTGGAACTACAACCATGGCAATGCACGAGACCACAATTGTAACAATTGTGCCTTTTTCTTGTAAATCCAAATGGTTGCCTACATGCAGTGCAACTGGATTGATCAACTCCTGAGACCCATTTATGGATGCATATGCAAGCTGTGAACTTAGATCCACATGAAATATTCTTCACATGCCTTTCTTTCAAAGCTTCCACTATTGTTGGACCCTTCCTATCATCAGTGTCTCCATGTCCCAATCTTCCATTGGCACCTTTCCCCCATGTATATAGTTCACTTCTTGATGTCAAGACAGCTACATGATGAGATCCACATGATATTTCCTCAACATACTCTCCTACCAACTTATCTTGTACAAGCATTGGTACTTTTCCATCAGACAGGGGATTTCCTAGTTGACCATGTTCAGTGCCTCCCATGGTGAAAATATGACCTGAGGTAGTGAGGGCAACTGTCATAGTATGTCCACATGCTATCTGGTGGAAATTTAATTCTATAAGCGACGAGACGCATGTTGGTTGAAGGTATGTTTCCTTGTTTCCATGCCCCAAACGGTACTTATCACCATCACCCCAAGTGAAGAGCTTCCTTGATGAAACATTTGAACTAGACGGAAGTGTTACCTCTACAATGGCTGCAGTGTGCCATACTCCACATGCAACCTTTAGAGTCCTCAATCCACTTAATAATTGCACCTCCTTTGGATATAACACACTCTCTCTATCTCCATGGCCTAAGACACCAAATGTTCCATCACCAAAGGTAAAAAGTTTTCCATTGGCAGTTGCCAATGCTGAATGCCATGTGCCACAAGCAACAGATATAACTTGATGTCCTTCTAGAGGGCCACTAACTCTCTTTGGTATCCAATGGCTAGCATCAGTGCCATGGCCAAGAAGTCCAACATTATATGCACCATCACCCCAAGAATATAGCTCATCTGATGTAGTTAGAGCACATGTATGATTCTCACCACATGCAACAAAATCCACATTAGTAACAGCCAAGAATTCAACAACATGGGGTTGTCCAAAATCTTTATCGATTCCATGACCAAGTCTTCCCCCAGATTCCTCTCCCCAAGTGAAAACCTCACCTTGCCTTGTTACTAAAGCAATGTGCCGGACACCAGATGAAATTTGTTGAACATCAAGAACAATATTTGCCTCTAAGGGCTTAGGAATCAGAACATCAGTCAAGGGAGGGGGCTGAGGCCCAAAGCCTTCAAATGAAACATCTGCCCAAATTTGTCCCCATATATAAAGATCACCAAGGGATTCAATGTCTTCTGGTCCCGATCCCCCACTCGAACAGCTAGGTGTACTTGACACACTAACACGAAATCCATCAACACTTGTCCTTGGTAGCATACTTGCTCGCTTACCCTCTCATTTGAGCTTATTAAATGCAATGAGGTTGACAGGAAATTGAATTTACAGACACCCTGCTACAAGCAATGCTTGAATTGAAGTAAACTCTAGTGCTGCACTAAAATGATGACCATTTGGAATAATATCAACCCTACCCTGAAACTAAAATTAAAAAAGGCTGTGAGTTGCATGCTTTCCAATTATGTACTAGTAAAGACATGAAAACAATCAATGACAATGTAGGACACACATAAACAGCATGATCTTAGAAAGCATGCATGTTCTAATGTCAAAGAAATTGATAGGCATAGCTCACTCATTTAGTTGATAAATTGTCAAAATAAACTGTGAGAAAAATGACATGGATTTCTGTTAGAACTAACAACTTACCTAGAAATGATCATACAATTGTTACATATCTTAACAGATTGTTAACATGACCAGAATATTAGCTATTGTGTTCACCAAAAAAAAAAAAAAGCTATTGTCTAAAGACCTACTTAACTTACAGCGCAAGAGACAACGAAGGTGATTTTAGATTCCTTTCCTTTTCACAAGATAAGCCAAATCGTTGTTGTTTCATCCTATTAAGTCCACTAGTTAAGAAATTATTTAGATATGCCAAATTCATCATACACATGCCAACTCTAGAGGTTGAAGTATGCAACTATGCATGCCCTTGATTCTACATTGGATCCTCACCACCAGAGTCTGAATGTGCAAAGTGAGTACCAATCCTTAAGCAAGGAGCTCCTTCAATACAAGTGCCCTAAATGATGCAACACCTAGCTGTAGAATCCTCTATAAACATACTTATTATTGGCCAAGGATATGTAAGCCTCATTTTGCAAATTCTCAGCTTGTCCCTCTATGAATCTCAGCTAGCTCTTGATATTATGATCCAATTGTTACATGATTTTACCTACATATAAACTCACCAACCCCTTTCTGGCTTTGATCTGCTTCTATTTTTCAACTTTTTTCTGTAACGCAACAAATGCAATTGTTTAAATTACATTGTTATTTTATTTTCTCTTTGAATCTCCTTCCGGTTGAACCATTTAATTCGCGCGCAACTGATTTTTTTTTAAAATAAATAAATATTAAAAAAAAAGAGAGAAATCAACAAATTGAGAGATGCATGTTGATGAGGGAAATGAATGCGGCAATTGAAGAGAATTGAATTGCGGAACTAACTAACCTGGTGGAGATGAGGATGGAAATGTGCTTTCTTGTTCTGCGTCCTCTCATACGAATCTTGGAAGAGAAAACAAGCTGAGAGGAGCGAGCAGTATCCGATGGCGGTGCAGTTTTTGATCGAGAAAAAGAGAGAGATTGAAGAATCGAAGATGATGATGAGATCGAGAGAAATGGCGAAATGAGAGGGGAAGTAAGTGGTTACGTATTTCTCACATTGCCATTTCACCTTGGCGCGCTTCCGTGATTTTCATCATTTTTTTTTTTCAATCTCCGAAATTAATCGATACAATAATTTTATGTAAACAAGATTTTAGCCAACAAAGTCTAATTTATTTATTTCTATGCTAAATAAAAAATTATTTCGATGTTAAATAAAACTTTATTTATGTACAATTTTTTATGGTTAGCCAAAATTATTTATTCAAATAGCATTACCATAATCGTTATTTTCCACCACTAATTAGAAATTAATATTTCTTTCTTATATAAATAACTTGTAAAGTTCAAATTTATCAATATGCATGGTTGAATTAATTGAAATGGCTCTTACTTGATTTATAATTTAATTAGAAGGATTTTGATCAAATCTTAAAAATTATTTTAAAAAATAAATAAGTTGAACACTAGCATTTCTAGTTTCACATTATATGCAGCATAGATTATACATTTATTAAAACTAAAATAAGAAATGAGTCAAGTAATAACCAATAATCATCTTTTTCTTCTTCTTTTTGGCACCACCATTTTTTTTTTCTATGGTATAATATTATAACTTGTTTATAAAGAATACAAAATGCTATTTACATACCAAAATTACCACTATGTATTAATGTATAAATATATATATAATTTAACACATTTTTAACGTGTATTTTGTATGAATTATGCTATTTGAATACCAAAATCAGTCACTAATATAATACATCATATTGAAAAATAATAAAATTACGCATATATAATATATTGATGTATAAATATATGGTAATTGATTTTGGTGTGCAAATAATTTTTTTAATTTTATATTTGAATCTATATTATACACTAATAATTAATTTTGGTGACTAATTTTAGTACACAGCAATCACAATCCTACAAAATAATCTCTTAAAGAAAATTATCTTGAACATCTTATGGGCCTAACATTTTTAATCAATGATATCTTGGTGATAATTTTTATTTTAGGCAAGAAATAAAATAAAAAGTATTATTTTAGAATTCATTGTTAATTTTGTTGATTGTAATTATGATTCACAATTTTTTTCCACAATTTTGAGGAAAATTATTGTTAAGAAAAAGGTAACGTAATAAGTTAAAGTATGACTGATGTTTAATTTTATTAGTTATTTGATTTTCTATAAATAAATAAATAGAGTATAAATGTAATTGTTAAGCATAAAAATAATAAATTATATATTCCTTTTTTAGAATTCCATCATTAATCGAAAAATCTTTTTCCTTTTCCCTCTAGTCTAATTTGATTCCTTTCTTAATTCTCCCAAATCTCACAAATTCTATCCTATTCAATTTCCTTCCACTTAAAAGTTCTTAATTACTTCTTACTAGCTAGGATACAGTTAATTACTTTAGTATACTTAAATAAGTGTTGGCATATCAGGAGTTCAAACCACAACGACAAACTCTTACATAGAGCTCAAATCCATAGATGAGTAATCCTTATCCTATCAAATTAGGAATACTTGGAAAACTAACAAAAATAACAACATGCCGCCAATATATAATACAATCATTACTGATTTTAACATACGCATAACATAACTCTTGATTCTAAGCATTGAATGGTGTAACAACACAATTACATATTATAGCACATGATTAGTACATAATTTTTTTTCTTTCTTAATTAGTTGATATAATGCTAGTAGTTCATTATCTATTTTTTTTTAGGTTAAGTAATTATGTTCAATTAAAGTTACTATAGATTTATTTGAATGATATCCATAGTCAATGCCATATGTAACATCTTAAGAAAAACATAATATAGAAGTATAATAGCATATTAGTTATGATCAACATATGTAGTATTAAGGCAACCAAACACCCATATATATAGCCAAAGTATAAGACAAACACCACCTCTTCCACCTCTTCCACCTCCTAGACTTCTTCATTCTTTTGCCACCTTGCACCACCAACACCACCTTCACCTCTTCATCCTCCATTGACACATCAACTCCACCTTCAAATCATCATTCACCTCTTCATATTATTATGCCACTTAAACCCTAGAAATTCATGCAAGCCATGCATAAGACATTTCAACATATACATGGTAACCTATCCTTTCATTTTTTGCCACCTTGAGACACCACATCTTACTCCACCTCTTCATCCTTCATTGACACATCAATTCCATCTCTAAATCATCATCCACCTCTTC
>JASCZI010151342.1:0-12538 GCA_036250425.1 Stylosanthes scabra
ATATTAAAATCTATTTAAGCTTCCGCGAAAATTTATCATTGTTGTTTAATACTCAATTCACCCCCCCTCTTGAGTATTTGTATCTTGTGCATACCGTCTAACAGATATTACCATATTTAGAAGTTTCTCTCTCATAATGATAATATTGATTACACATCAGATTTTAATAGCACAAATCAACGATCAAGATTTAATATCCTCACTAGAAGACACTTTAATATCTTCATCAAAGACCTCCCCTTTTATATTTTGCTTATAGTCATCCGCAAATATGCTTACCACCTGAAATGTAAGTTTATTTCTACTGTGTTTACCTTAAAATAACTTTGTTCATTTGTATTGGGTGTGTAAAATGTTACTTATGTTGATTTGCCATTTTCTATTCTTTAAACTCTTTAGGATATACCATGAAGCTTGAAATTCTGCATGAAACATAGTCCACTCTATTTTTACAATATTGTTATATTGGTCTAATTATTAGTGTTATGTCTATTAATAGAGCTTAATCTAGAGTTACAAATATGGTTTCAAAAGAGAAAATATAGTTTTAGAATTTCATATGTATATAGCATGTTTATCTTTATTCTACAAGACAAGAAGTGGAGTTTTCTTGGACAATTTGGAATGCAAGAAATGAAAAGGTATTCAGAGAACCATCGTATTAATACCGACAAGGCCATAAATCAGGTGCTAACAAAGAGTAAAGAGAGTAAAGAATGGGACCAGTAGAAGAGCATGAGAAAGGAATTAAACTACCACCAAAAGAGCTAGGAGAAAACGATAGAAGAGGTTCTGCACTACTATGCTGCAACATGATCATTTTTGTATTTACTGAACTGAATATGTGTAATAGGAGGTTGAGCCTCTATGGAGTTGGTTATTTGTGTTGCTTTATTCTT
Source organism: Stylosanthes scabra (assembly GCA_036250425.1). Classification (NCBI taxonomy): domain Eukaryota; kingdom Viridiplantae; phylum Streptophyta; class Magnoliopsida; order Fabales; family Fabaceae; genus Stylosanthes; species Stylosanthes scabra. Next base: position 900 of record JASCZI010151342.1, read on the forward strand.
GGTTATTGGTGTAAGACATTACTCAACCCCATGTCTATTTTGTGGGTTACAAACTGATTAAAAAAAAAAAGTGAAGCAACCATTGAGTGCGATGATGCTATCATACAGGTCGGGTTTCTAGAAGTGTTGTGGAATCATGCAATTCTAGTATGATATGCACTTACGTAGTTTCTAACTATTCTCACAAGGAAGCCACTCAAATTTAAATATAAGTTCATCTCATGAGTCGAGCTTATCAAAACATCAAAGTCAATGTAGCACACATAAGTTAGTTTGATTTATTTCATACTCTAATTGTAATATACTTATTTAAAAATACTATTAACAAATTGACATATGATGATTATTATTACTAGTGTGTTAGCATGGGTTTAAAGAAATTTAACTATTAAATTCAAGTATTATATTATGTTAAAATTATATTTATAAATCTCCAAATACTTTCTTAAGTGTTTAAACACAACAATACTTTAATATCATCTTTTAACCCTAACAAATTATCAAATGGAATTAGAATTGCTAGTAAATGGAATGAAATCTTATTTTAGATCTCGATAAAAAACAACTTATACTTTTCATTATTTTTCAAAAAACAATTGTCTCTTCAATAATGCTATTCACACACCCTTTTAGTAGATATCAGCTTTACACCTGTATAAAATTATGGTTATTATAGGTGGACCACAAAAGGTGGGAGAAAGTTAACATATTAATAACCAAATTTTTATACGAGTGTAAAGTTGATGTCTACTAAAATGATGTGTGTGAATAGCATTATTGAAGAGACAATTATTTTTGAAAAATAATGAAAAGTATAAGTTATTTTTTATCGAGATATAAAATAAGAGTTCATACCATTTACTAGCAATTCTAATTCCATTTGATAATTTGTTAGGGTTAAAGGATGATATTAAAGTATTGTTGTGTTTAAACACTTAAGAAAGTATTTGGAGATTTATAAATATAATTTTAACATAATATGATACTTGAATTTAATAGTTAAATTTTTTTAAGCTCGTGGTAATACACTAGTAATAATAATAATCATGTGTCAATCTGCTAATAGTATTTTTAAATAAGTATATTACAATTAGAGTATGAAATAAATCAAACTAACTTATGTGTGCTTCATTGATTTTGATGTTTGATAAGCTCGACTCATGAGATGAACTTATATTTAAATTTGAGTGACTTCCTTGTGAGAATACTTAGAAACTACGTAAGTGCATATTATACTAGAATTGCATGATTTCACAACACTTAGAAACCCGACCTGTATGATAGCATCATCGTACTCAATGGTTGCTTCACTTTTTTTTTTTAATCAGTTTGTAACCCACAAAGTAGACATGGGTTGAGTAATGTCTTACACAAATAACCAAAAATAAAGTAACACAAATAACCAACTCCATAGAGGCTCAGCCTCCTATTACACATATTCAGTTCAATAAATACAAAAATTATCATGTTGCAGCATAGTAGTGCAAAACCTTTTATCTATCATTTTCTCCTAGCACTTTTGGTGGTGGTTTAATTCTTTTCTCATGCTCTTCTCCTACTCCCACTCTTTACGCTTTTTACTCTTTGTCAGCACCTGATTTATGGCCTCGTCAGTATCAATACGATGGTTCTCTGAACTCCTTTTCATTTCTTGCATTCCAAATTGTCTAAAAAAACTCCACTTCTTGTCTTGTAGAAGAAAGATAAACATGATATATACATATGAAATGTTGCAACTATATTTTCTCTTTTAAAACCATATTTGTAACTCTAGATTAAGCTCTATTAATAGACATAACACTAATAATTAGACCAATATAACAATATTATAAAAATAGAGTGGACTATGTTACCTTAGATCATGCAGAATTTCAAGCTTCATGGTATATTCTAAAGAGCTTAAAGAATAGAAAATGACAAATCAACATATGTAACATTTTACACACCCAATACAAATGAACAAAGTTATTTTAAGGTAAACACAGTAGAAATAAACTTACATTTCAAGTGGTAAACATATTTGCGGATGACTATAAGCAAAATATAAAATATCAATAAAATCTGACCATATTTCGTCCAATTCATCAAACAGTTCATCCCTATTACGGAAGCCCTTTTTTACAATGTAATTAAAAGATTAGATAAAATAATAATTTGAAAAAAAAAATTAGAACTAGTTAGGATTTTCTACATATATAAAGTCTAAAAAACAACTAATAAATATTTTCATTTAATCCTATACTTACCTATATGTCCTATTTTTATTTAAAATAAATTACAGTAAATTTTATCTAATTACTAAAAAATGTGTAAATAATCCAATATGGAGTACAAATTAAAACTTTCATATAAAAAAATAAATCACATTAGGTACGTGCTTTTTCAAAAAAATAAACAAATCTACAACGGCTGCTGTGATTCACATATAAAATTACACATATCATTAAAACTTAGATCTCACAATTCGAAGTTGGCAATTTGGCATGGGCAAACTTAGCACAGCAATTTTTCTAGAAATTAGTGCTCCCCGAAAACATGCATTGGGTGAAAAAGAGATCATGCAAACTCAAAGCACTATAAAAAGGTACCAGTTCCCATAGTGTTTAATTTCAATGCATATTTTAGCTTATATTTATTTTCATACTTACATAATCATCATAGTGAAGAATAACAGTACGGAAAAACACCATGCATTTATCCGGGGTACTGGTGTTCAGTTTGCCGCCTTCAGTAAAATACCTTTGGAGGCGATCAGATTTCCAAACCTTTGATACCCAATCTGGAGTTATATCAATGTATCGGTTAGCCTCAACCAATGCAGCATCAAACTTCTTTTTTACATCATGGGAAAGACTGTCATAATAACTTTTGATAGTCACAATCATTTCTATGTTTCGATTTTTATTCCAAAACATTGGATGTTTCTTAAATTGTGCTACAAAGTCACTGCAACAAGAAAAAGAAAAATTATCATATATTTTATATTACACAAAAAAAATAAACCAAACTAAAGTAAAAGCAATGTTATTCTTACCAAGGATGATAACAATCGTTACCCAAGATCACATTTATAAATGCTCTTAGTGATTGACTAATCCTTGATGGAAAACAATTCTGAAAAAGTTCTAAAAATTTTCTATAATCATCCTTAATTAGATTCATAAGATTTTTAAATTTGACACCAATCTTATAGAGGTACATAAGATTTTGCCTCTTTGATCTCTAGTCTTCATAAAGTTGTGAAGAGTAACAGTAGAATCCAACACACAGGAGTTGCTATGCAGATTCACTGATGCCTTGGTACCAATCCCTATGCAATTAATCACAAAAGTTAGATAAAAATTTAATACACAAAAGTACTTAAATTAGCAAAACTTAGGCAAATAACAGATCGAAATAAAACCCAAAGCAAAACATCACAAAAGATTTATACTATCTAAGACTCAAACAAGAAAAAATCTAAAATGAATGTTGCAATATCAATTTGTTGAATGCTAACAAATTAGTTTACAAATGATTAATTTTAAATTTTTAACCAATTAATCTTATAATGTTTCATTTATAATATTAATGATTCTTTAATAATTACATAATTCAATAATATAATATCACACATTACAAATTAAAACTTCCTGTATAATTATGTAGAAGTGTAGAACTAATTTTAATTAAGACACATAATTATTAAGAATGGTAAAAATCTACTAAAAATTTGAAAATGAGAATTATATACTTACCCAAAATTACTAACAAACTCAGGGGTACATTTTTAACTATCAAATACTGAAGTTCGGTTGAATTCTAGGAGCTCTTGCATAGAACTTGTATACCCCTCATATATAGAAGCGACAAACGCCTTGTACTCCATGGTCCCAAACATTATTTTTTGATTAGCAGTTGTCATGTACAAAGGACAACATAGATATCTACCCCTTTATTCCGTAATTGAGATATTAGATGCTCCTCAATTTTCCTATCATATTTTTCATCTTTGATAAAAAATTTTACTCCAATTTTTCTATTTCCCAAACTACCTTCATAAAAAAGATAATCATCAGTTGAAAACTTCAAATCTTTTTCATCAATGTTGATGTTATTTCCAACTATAGCTCCTTCCATTGATCGACAGTTTTATCTGTTAAAAAAAATTCAATTCAAATATACATGCAGAAATGCAAAATTAACTCATTTAAATTCAAAATTACAAAGATTAACAAAGTATAAATTAACAACCAACAAATTTTATAGCCCCTAACAGTAGCAAGCAACAGCAACAATAGCATTCAACAAAACCAACAAATTTTATAGACCCTAACAGTAGCAACAATAATAATATTTTAGCAGCAAACAGTAGAAATTAATCAAATTATAGAGTAATTTTTTCAATAATACAACACTTCAGTAGCAACTGCAATAACAGCAACAAAGAAGCAGTAACAACAAGAAGTAATCAAAGAAGCAGAACCTGCGACTTTATATAAAACAATAAAAACAAAAAAAAAAAGCCGAACCAGCAAATCTAAAATAGATGAAGAACCAGCAATTTTATTTTTTTAAAAAAAAAAAAGCTAAAAAGCAATTTTATTTTTAAAAAATAAAAAGAAAAGGAAGAAGAAGCAGAAAGCGAGGGTTCTCTTCTACCTTCAGGCGAGGACGACAGCTTCAACCGACCGCTTCAGGCGACGAGGCAGAGGAACGTGAACAGCGACGGAGGGCACGACACAATGAAGAAGATGAATCGCGAAAGGAGCAACAAGAGAGAACTAGGGTGATAACGGCCAGAGAACGACGAGGAGGGCAGAGCGAGCACGGCAGAGTGTAGACGGCGACGGTCGGCAGAGCGAGCAAGCCCAATGGACGAAGACAAGAGAGAACTAGGGTTTTATGTTTTTTTATTGGAAAAGCCTAGGGTTTTATGTTGAAGTAATAGAAGAGAAAAAAAAAGGTGGATAATGTTTGTGTTGAAGAGATCAGTGATTTTGAGGATTAGAGATGGCAGAAGAGTACCACTGTGTTTTTTATGGTGTTGTTTATTAATTGTCTCTGTGGTTTTTCTTTTCTTGTGCTGTGATCTATCTGGGTGGTGGTGTTGTTGAGAGAGGCAAGGTTTGGGAGCGTTTGTGTTATGAGGCTACACTAGAATTAATGTTCATATTTGGGGATGTATCGGGGATTGTTTGTGGGTTTTGTTGGGTTTGAGAATGGACCAGGTTAGAGAAATCCAACCTTTGCTAAGAAAAAAAAAGGTTACTAGTGTGTGTATTACTGTATATAGAGTTATGGCTTGTTTGGATGAGCTTTTTGCAAAAAAAATCTTTTTTGAGTTATTTTTTTTTTCAGTTTTGCTTGGTGTACACATAAACACATGAAACACATAAACCTTCCCCACTTGCACCCAGGTGCGTGAATCTCACGAAAAAAAAAACCCTCACCTTCAGTAACGTGCCTCTCACACGAGCGAAAATCCCACAGCTTCCTTCCCCACCCACGTTTTCCCCTACTGTTGTTGTTTCTTCTTCTTCTTTCTTCTTCTTCTTCTTCTTCACCTCCGCTTCCACCTCCATCTCCGCCTCCACCTCAATCTCTGCCCTGCCTTCATCTCTGCTTTCATTTCGTACTCTGCCTTCACTTCATACTCCGCATCCACCTTCGCCTCCACTTCGTACTCTGCCTCTTTTTTTCTTATTCCTCCTCCCCCTTCTCTTTTTATGTTACGTTGTTGTTGTTGTTCTTCTTCTTCAACATGTAAGATGTACAAACAGAATTTTAAACCAATTTGAGCAGAATTTAAAAATGTGTTGAGCAGAATCCTAAATCAATATGAGCAGAATCCTAGATACTCAAAATCAAAACCTAAATCAAGTGAATCTAAATCAAATTCAAACCACAAAGAAACTCACACATAAATTCAACATTTAAGATATACAAACAGAATCCTAAATAAATTTGAGCAGTATTTCAATATATCACGAACATATACAATTGGACATACCCCTGAAACAATTTGAGCAGAATTTAAAAAAGCGTTGAGCAGAATCCTAAATCAATATGAGCAGAATCTTATTACTCAACACCAAAACCTAAATCAAGTCAATCTAAATCAAGTTCAAACCACAAAGAAACTCACACATAAATTCAACATTTAAGATATACAAACAGAATCCTAAATCAATTTGAGCAGTATTTCAATATATCATGAACATATACAATTGGACATACCCCTGAAATAATTTGAGCAGAATTTAAAAAAGCATTTAGCAGAATCCTAAATCAATATGAGCAGAATCCTAGATACTCAACACCAAAACCTAAATCAAGTCAATCTAAATCAAGTTCAAACCACAAAGAAGCTCACACATAAATTCAACATTTAAGATATACAAACAGAATCCTAAATCAATTTGAGCAGCATCTCAATATATCACGAACATATACAATTGGACATACCCCTACAAAAAATTGAGCAGAATTTAAAAAAGCATTGAGCAGAGTCCTAAATCAATATGAGCAGAATCCTATATACTCAAAACTAAAACCTAAATCAAGTGAATCTAAATCAAGTTCAAACCAGAAGAAAACTCACACATAAATTCAACATTTAAGAAACACAACAGAATCCTAAATCAATTTGAGCAGCATTTCAATATATTACGAACATATACAATTGGACATACCCCTGAAACAATTTGAGCAGAATTTAAAGATACATTGAGCAGAATCCTATATCAATTTGAGCAGAATCCTAGATACTCAAAACCAAAACCTAAATCAAGTGAATCTAAATCAAGTTCAAACCATAAAGAAACTCACACATAAATTCAACATTTAAGAAACACAAACAGAATCCTAAATCAATTTGAGCAGCATTTCAATATATCATGAACATATACAATTGGACATACCCCTGAAATAATTTGAGAAGAATTTAATAATGCGTTGAACAGAATCCTAAATCAATTTGAGCAGAATCCAATAACAAGAACAATAACTAAAAGAACAGAGCCAGAATTGAACCAAAAAATAAACAATCCAACAACAAGAACAAAAACTACAAAGAAACAGAGCAACAATTGAACAAATAATATAGATTGAATGAACAGAATTTATGGAACAAATGAACAGAAAAATTTACAGAAAATGAAATAAAGAATTGCTCGTCCAAGTTAAACCAATTCAGAACTTACAATCAAAAAACATGAATGAAGAATTTACAGAATGAAATAAACCTCAGAAACAACAATCCAATAGCAAGAACAATAAAAGTATTCAAATAAATCAAAACCTAAAAAATACGTAAACACATTCAGAATTTATGAATCTCCAATTGCTCTATTGTAGAAGAAGAAGAGGAAGAAGAAGAAAGAAGAAGAAGAAAGAAGAAGAAAAGAGGAAGAGGAAGAGGAAGAGGAAGAAGAAGGAGGAAGAAGAAGAAGGAAGAAGATGAGAAGAAGGAGGAAGAAGAAGAAGCGCGTTTCACGAGATGAATTTTTTTTTGGGTGCATGGATGACTCGTGTGTTTGGATATGTGTTTATCTGAATCATCTGTTCACCTATATTAATTGTTTTTTAAAGATCTTTTACAAAAATAAAAGTAATTTTATGTTTGGATATCTTATATAATATATTTTTATTTATCAATTATGTTTAGGTACAACAATGTAGAAATACTTTTTTGTTTATTTACTATATTAAAAACATATCTTTTTCGAGTAAAAAATATTTTTAAAAAAATGTAAAAAAATTTTGAAAAAAGATATATTTTTTATTTTGTTAGTACTTTTACTTTTAGAAATTATCCAAACATACTAAAAAACATAAAAAAGATCTTTCTTTGTCCAAATAATGACATCCAAACAAGCTCTTAAAGCAGAGAGCAAAGGATCATGATTAAACATTTTTTACAAAATTATAAATAATTTACAAGAAATAATTTATCATACAACATAAACATTTTTTAAAAAATTCTTTATAGAATGCATTTTTATTATTATTTGTGATGTTAAAAACTTTTAATTACATCACAAATTATGTCATAAATTAAATAAAATATTTTAATAATTATTAGTTGTAAAAATGTTCTTAAAAAAAATATAAAATGCATAATATTTGCAATTGGATCATTTAAAAAATCATAAATATGATTAAATATTAAATCATTATATTGTATATTTATAAATTTGGAAAGAATTTTAAATTGAAATTTTTTAAAAAGGAAAAAAAAAGGAAAGTTTTTTTTTATTAGGGCAACAACCATATTCCTGACCAGAAACTCAAATCTATTGTGATGGATCAAAGTACCTTCACTACCTTGCCATAATTCATACCAACTAGTCTAATGCGATTATGCGCGAACTACTTGAAAATGTTGCCTTATTTGGACTGCTTGGTAATGAACATTTTTTGCTCAGCTGCAGTAAACATTGCTAACAATTGATTTCTCTTATACAAATCTATTGTAGAAAACTGTATTGAATTCCCCGTTCAAAAGAAAGAGTCCATTAAAATTTCTATATAAATATTTTGAAAGGGTCAATTGAAATACAGACTTTTAGGTGTATTGGAAATTTCATCACTATTTTGTAAATTGTTTTAAAACTACATCTATTATTTCAAAATAAATAAATATCTCATTTTAACGTTCCAATAATAAACTTATTAGTTATTCATATTTATTTATCTGCAATTACTATTGGTTCATATTTATTCCTATGCTATTTAAATTATCCCTCTATTGTTGAGTAAGTAATTGGTTTTGACGATTCAACCAAAAGAAAATGAGAAATGACCACCCTAAAATGTAATCTATTTAAAATATATTCAGTAATACAAGAAACTCCAAAATTATATCAAACTGAGATAATAAGTATACTGCAACATAGGTACATTCATTGATAAATTAAGATCCTAAATACAAACTAAATAACATTAATAAAGATTCAGAACAACGAGAAAACATAATCTTGCTGTTGATGAAACCTTTATGATTCCTAAAGAATTTCTCAACCAACAGAAGGACACATAACTTACTAATGAAATACATACACCGGAATCACATAGGACCCCTAATAATGAAATTGGAAAAGAAAACTAACAAAGTATTGAAAACTACACTTTAAAAGAGAAAATCAAAATAATATCTGCCATTGTTCAAAACATCCAAACACAACCATTATCTTCGGACCAAAACATATTTTTAGTACCCACTTCTTTAGATTTTTTCTTCTTCTCGGTAACCTTGCAGCACAATGCAACTATAAAATCCAGTATGACAACAAAAGGGTATCATAAATGAAGTAGACATAAAACGGAACAAATTTACATGCATCATGAACAAACTACTTTTGTCCATTGTCATTCCATGAGGAAATAGCCATAATTGGCCTAAAATACATAATGCTATATATAAAAAGCTTTTGCAGACTTAAAAAACATTTATAGTAAATCAAAGGAAAATAAATCCATCATTTGATTCTTCTTAGATTCATAGTTATCCTTATCAAGGATAAGGAGAGCCGCTGCAGCATCAAAATAACTGAAGAAATCAAATACTATTTCCATGTCATCTGATATTAAAATACCCAATCAAGTTTTATGTGTTTACCAATTACGAAAAAAAGAAGACAAAAAAAAAGGGACAAAGATAGCCCTTTTCACCTTCAAGAATGATTACTTGGCTAAAATTATGATTGTAAAACAGTTGATCTAGAGACCATTTGTAATTACCTGATAAAGGCACAATGTATAATTAAAAAGTGAGATGTATAATTTTTGCTTTATACTTAAACATTCAATAATCATTTTCCAGATATCATCAGATTATACCACTTCAGAGGATATATTTTATGATTTTGCCTTTTCATCGATTTCTTTTCTTTAGTAGATAACTTATCAAAGCTAGAGGACACAGAGGCATACACACAAACTTTTTGCGAATATTCTTTCTTAATCAATGAATTTCTTATGATCTCATTTTTATGATTTATCCTTTTAGTTAAAATCTTATAAATCTTCAGCTGCTATATACTCAGAGTCAGAGGTACAATGATAAAATAAAAAACTTTCATGTGTAGAATTTTTTAATTGGATGTAATATTACAGAAAGCTTATTTATCTACTCATATTTCTTGCCTCATTCCCTTTTCAATCTTCATAATTTGCAAAAGGCATATTCATCTGGATTGTGTACTCATAGCTAATCAAATAAATATTATGCAAGACACAAACGCTTACGTACCTTAAGAACTTTGGTTAATACAAAATACAAAACAGAGGAGAAGACCATGTGAAGTACAGTCAATCCAAGGAGATAAGGAAAGTTATTTCTTTAAATGACAAAACCCACTGCAATAAAAAAAAAATAAAAAAACAAATAAAGGAACATCAGCTACATATTCCTTTCTCAAGTCATCAACAAACCATGCCAAATATCAAGTACTTAGGTTTCAAGAATAAATTTATTATTTTTCTCCTTAAGACTTTATTTGATTTTCTAAAAAAGAAGGCAGAGATAATAATAATAAGTTACTTTAATTTGTTAGCATGATCATATGACTGCTTTTAAGATCATATATGGTTAAATAGAATTAGGAGGAAAAAGAAGCCTAAATAATTATTTAAGAGGCCAAAGTTTTCATCTTCTCAGATTTTGCAAGTTTTGGGTTGATGTCTCATGATCTTCATCTACATGCATATTTTAGTGATTCCATTAAGCTACTTGCTTACTACACAAACACAGTAAACCAAAAACCCAAAATTACATCAATTACAAATGCATAGCAAACAATTCAAAACCAAAAATTAAAAAATTTATAGCAAATAATAATATTAATAATAATGATAATGATTATAGTTAAAAACAATTTCGTAAACAAAAGCATGGAGAAAGAATATAGCATCTTGTTGCATGACCCAATGAACTAAGTTTCTGTAGATACTAAGTTTTAATTAATTAAACAATTAAGGAATATAGCAATAGTAAAGCCTTCTAGCAAAACATGTTACTTATTCCTTATTATGTCCCAAAATTAACCATACATACTCAGGGGCGGAAACTCATACTGCCAAAGGGGGGTAGTGGACCCTAAAGTTAGAAAAAATTAATAAGAAAATTTTGTTTATTATTATTTGGCCTCTCCCAAAATTTTCATTTTGACCCCTTTAAAAAAATAATCTTATACATATTTATATTTATAATCAAGAGTTTAAAATAAAAGTAGTATTATTTTAACCTCAACTTCTTTCAATTTTTCATTATTATTATGTATTTTTTTTTTAAAAAAATCCATATTCTTGATATTATTATCCTATTTTAAATGAATCTTACTATAAATATTATTGTGTATTATAGGTAAATGATGTTATAACTTTAAAATGAATCTATTTTAAAAGCTTGATGAAAACGATTTTAACTCATGATGCGACGAATCTTTTGATTCGTAACACTCTGACAAGTGTATCGGATCCCAAGTAATACCACGGTGAGTGGGTAATCGTTCCCATGAGGAAAGATGGATCAACCAATATCTTTAATTCTGTTCTTTAATTAGACCTAAGTGATTAATCAAAGATTAATGCTAAACTAAGAAAGAAAGCAATAAAGATCAATGTAGCACTTAAAGAACATTCAAGAAAAGCAATCT